>VZUA01019753.1:3287-13782 GCA_013401035.1 Horornis vulcanius | reverse complement strand
TTTTTAGTTAATCATAATAATTGTTAATCACTAATATTATTATTCTGAAACTGTTCGTATGAGATAGTATGCATTAAAGCATATGTACTCTTGATACTGGCAATAAATGAGAATTAGTGTCTTGCTGCAGTAGTCTGCTAATGAATTGCTCCATCAAGTGTCATTTTTTCATTTGTCACTTAGTAACACCAGACACGCTGACAGATATGGCCAATCAAATGACTGAAAAAGTGGGCTTGGTCCATGGGCTTCCCTATGTTGCAGACAGACAGGGTTTTGCTGCTACCCTTGAACAGGTGAGTGCAGTGTTGTGGAGGGGATTTTGTTGTTTTGTTTTGGTTTTTTTTGCTTGCAAAACCTTCCTGAGTGCAAGCTATATTGTGCCTCTTGTACTTTGTGAGTGAGGAAATGTTTATTTTTAGCTGCAATCACACTTCAAACTCAGGGTAATTAGAACAACTTCTAAATGCTCCAAAATTCCTCTGTAGTGCTGTCTGTCGATTCATTATATAAGTTTACAGTATGAACAACAAAGATTACAGGATACACATTCTGGATTTTATGTTTAAAATTATTAAAAAACTGAAGAATTGAACTGACGAATGCTTTCTAGTGCTTAGTCAGAAAGACTAATTAATTCTATTTTGATATCTGAAAAGGCATACAAGAATGGCCATGACAAGTTAAAGCTAAGTCCAGCTCATGCAGTATCTTACTTCCAGCAGGATTTACAAGCAGAGCCTTTGAGGGAAGTAGAACAAAAGCCAGGCTTATATCCTATTTTCCTATAATACTGCCTCAGTGTTCTGTAATTTTCAGATGTGAGACTACCTGTGCAGGAAGCAGACTTGTATATTTACTAATCGTTAATATAATAGTATTTTAGTAAGAACAGATTTCTTAAATGAACTTTTCCATTCTTTTTTTGCGTCCATGTAATTTTTAAACACATATAATTTCTTTATGAGGAAGTTGCATAGATCTATTTGTTACAGGATCTATATTTAGTTTACTTTGTTCTATAGTGCTCTTTCATATTTCATAATAATTGTAGTGAAAGAGAAAGTGAAAAGTTGATTCCTTTTCACCATCTTCGTATTACTCATTCTGTCCTGTTCTCCCCTTTCCTCTTTCTCCGTAAGTTCTCTTTGGTAGAAGGAAGAGGTTGAGTTTGCTTTTTTGTTCCTTGTGTCTCGAGGCATGTAATTTAATTTTTATTTAGAGCTGTATAAGGCATTTTGGCCCCAAGCTAACTGATAGGGATGAAAGACAGAAATGTGAGAGATCAAAGTGCGGTGAAATTCAGTACTCATTGCTCTTAATGAGTGATGCTTTTGTGCTGATTTTTTTTTCTTCCTTTTTTCCCTTTATTTTTATGTTAAAAAGTATGAATTTTCTCTTACAAGAGAAAAACAGACCTGTAGCACAAATTTCCTAGTACTGCTATTTGTTAAAGCAAGAATTACAACTTCTGCTTCTGTATTCCTGGAAGAGCTTTTTGCCTGCTGATCCAGTTTACTGCAAGATGAGCATGCCTTTTCTTGAATGACTTATTGTACCAGTGTGAAGGTAGTCTACACTAAATAATAGTAAGAGGCACTAGCACTCATTCCCTCTGTTTTGTAGGTCATTCCTAGTCTTTAGTTACTGAATCTTGTAAAAAGATTTGCTTGCAATCTTGATTTTTTTTTCACTATTTTTGTTTACAAGTGTGCTAAGTAAACAAGTTTTCCCGTGCTTCTATAGAATCATATAGTAAGTTTCTAAGAACATGTATGCAGGAATGCAGTTAGGTTTCACAAGAGGAAAGAGAACATACCTGTCAGTTATCACCACATAATATATTAATCTTAGCAATTAGTCTGTAACTTAATGTATTTTTAATACATATATTCCCTGAGAAAAACCTCAGTGAATTAGAAATTAAATACAAAATGAAGTGCTGTAGTTCAATATATGGATTTAAAACCTGCTTATAGATTTGCAGAAACACAGCCAGTGTCACCAATAGATTCTTCAGATTCGGTTATACACTAGGTTTTTTGAATGATACTAAAGGTTTTTCCAAATACACCATCATAAATGGCCACATCTAGTGTTTTTTTACCCTCCATATATTTTCAGAGGAAAAAGTTGGCAGTGTTGTACTTACATCCAAAGTTTTAAATGCCTTCTGTTCTTTTGACAGGTCTATTTTGGAACTTCACATCCAAGGTCATATATTTCAGCCAACTTAACTGGCTTTAAGTGCGTAACAGGGATGTCATGCTTGATGAGGAAGGATGTCTTGGACCAAGCTGGAGGACTGATAGCTTTTGCACAGTATATTGCTGAAGATTACTTTATGGCCAAAGCTATAGCTGACCGGTAAGATGACTCTGAAGTAAGCTTATTGCTTTAGCTGTAGTTTAATTCTTTATTTTTGTTTGCTTTTTGGTTTTTTTTAAAAACATGGCACATACTGTAAGTAAAGGTGTTCATGTCAGCTTCATATATATACAGCAAACATATTAAGGACATGTGCTTTCTCTTATCAGTACAAGTCTTGTAGCAATAATTAAGCCATATCATTGTCAATTCCTTTACAGAAAGATTTCAGAACTTGGTTTAATATTTGGTTTTTTCAAGTAAGAGTCTGGATAAAACAGTTTTTTTGAATACCTTTGCCCATTGTAATAATAGGGCACATATAATATAATAGGCCAAAGAAACAATGAAGCCTAATAAAATTCTTGGGTGTTTGTTATCTAGTTGGTTTTTGCATCTCTTATTTGCACATTTTTATAATAACAAATTCCTTGTTCAGGGGCTGGAAATTTGCAATGGCCACACAAGTTGCGATGCAAAACTCTGGTTCATATTCTATTTCTCAGTTTCAGTCCAGAATGATCAGGTAAGATTTTGATCTTTACTTCCTCTCCCACCCATCCCTGCCCCCCTCTTCTGATGAGGGCAACCTGATAATGAGAGGGAATATGTTTTCCCAGCTAATTTGATCTAATGCCTAGTGTGCTAAAGTTGAGCACACAGCTTGATGCATGCTTCTTTGTTGGTGCTGGGAGAGAGGCACTTACTTTCCACAGAAGAATTACTGTTACAAGTATTAAAAAAAAAATTAAAATGCCCCTGCCCTTAGTACCTTTTAAATGCTGTCCGTAGCATCTTTGAAAGGGAGTTTTTTTTGCAGTATTTTATTTGGAGGTGTTAATTAAATGAGATTAGCATTTTAGAAATACCACAATGGCTCATTTGGTGAGGTGGGGGAGGAGGAGGTAATTAATAATGCGAAATCAAAACTGATTTGTTTGTCTTTTCTAGGTGGGCCAAACTACGAATTAATATGTTGCCTGCCACAATAATTTGTGAGCCAATCTCAGAGTGCTTTGTTGCCAGTCTAGTTATTGGATGGGCAGCTCATCATGTGTTTGGATGGGATATAATGGTATTTTTCATGTGTCACTGCTTGGCATGGTTTATATTTGACTACATTCAACTAAAAGGTGTCCAGGTATGGAATTTTATTTTCCAGGAGGTTACTAAAATTACTACTGCCACTGACTTCAGCAAAAAACTAAACTTCATTACAACCATAAAATAATTCTCTTGACATGCAGGAAATAACAGGTCCAATCCTGTTACTTCTCAGTCTACCAGCTTCAGTTATAGTATCATGAAAAGAAGGAAGTGGTTTTGGCTGTAATTCTGTATTCTACAAAATTCTGCACTTGCCTCTGATTAGGCTCTGAAAGTTTATCTGTCCCGTTAATTAATATTCATGTTTCAAATCTGCTTTACATGGGCATATGCAGAAATTTTAGGCTCTTTTGACAGTACAAGAACAGAAGNTTAGTCATCACTTTGTCTAATATTTGTTGAGGTGTATGTGTACTCATGCATACACTTTTCATTTTGTTAACAATGGCAAGGACAACAGCTGTAACCTACTTCCAAGGCCTCATAAAACTTTTAATATAGAAAAGTGCCAAAATGAGAACAGCATTTCTTCTAATGCTGTAGAAAATATTTAATATGGGTAATTGTATCTTGAACAAGAAGATATTATTGAGTTTTAATGAAGGATGCTATTGATATGTAAATCTGCATAGTATGTTTTATAAAACACTTTTAAAATCTTTTAAATTGCTTTCAAATTTCTCTTGAGTTACCTGTATGATTAAATACCTTGTTTTTTATTATTTCTAGGGTGGTGCTCTGTGTTTTTCAAAACTTGATTATGCAGTAGCTTGGTTCATCAGAGAATCCATGACAATTTATATTTTCCTATCTGCTCTGTGGGACCCCACAATTAGCTGGAGAACAGGGCGCTACAGATTACGTTGTGGAGGCACTGCAGAAGAAATTATTGATGTATAGCCACACATTTGTAACTGTGAATGTCAAAAAGAGAATGGGGAAAGAAAAGTATTATAAGTTGTTTATATACTTCCAAGAAGATCTACCTTCAGTAGTTTTATTACTTGTATGTTTGGTATCTGTTCTTCACTTTATTTTTGCATGGCACTTGCATCTGTGAAAATACATCTGTAGTATTGGCCAAATGGTACCTTCCTTCTATGTACAAATGAAAATAGGGAGAATTGGTCCTGACATCTGCTTTCTATTTAAATGCTCTGCAGTAGACTTTTTTTTAAAAAAAATATCCTCCAGGATATGAACAGCTTCTTACTCCTTGGTGTGCTAGGCTGGCAGATCTAGGGTTCACATAGCTATTTTCCAGCTGGGTTGCACAAGGCTGTACCTAGTAAAATCACAGAGGTACAGCTGATTTTTGTTTTATTCCACTAAATTGAGCTAGTAATGGGACCTTGGGAAAGAAGCTCTGAAATGTTTTATGTCTACCTCTTGTAGTTGCTGCAGAACAACATGAATAGAAAGACTAAACCGCTTTGCAAAAACAAACTAAAGTAAACCTGTAGTCTTGTGTTTATATGTATATAGGGATTATTTTAATCATTGCAGTAACCAAAAGTGGACTGAGTTTGCTAAGAATGAGTTGGAAGTGTTTACAGGTCAGGCATGTATTATGGGCATCTTTTGGCCAAGTCTGTTCTGGTTCTGTCTTGAACCTCGTTAAGCACTGTGCTGTAACTAGCCAAGGTGAACCCCTCAGTACTTCCATCCTTTTTTAAGGGGTGTTTGTTTTTCCCTGTGAGTGAATGCTTTCTTGGTGGGGGGTGGGGGGTGTTGGGTGTGTGTGTGTGGGACATTGTGGGGAGTAGAAGGGAGCAGAAATACATTTCAGAAACATTTCACACATGAGCTATTTTCTTACACAATGTCTTAAGAATGTAATTTCATGATGCAGGTATTTAATATCTTTGTAAAGTGAACATACATACCTATACTAGTCGTAATTAAGTATTCAATTACAGTAGATATTGTGAATATATTAAAGGGCCAGGTGAGCTTGCTGTTACTGATTAAAACTGTAGTCTTAATTTAGATATCAAACTAAGTTTACTCTTGGCTGTTTGCCTGTTAGTCTAGCCTTTAAATTGGACTTCTGTATTCCAGTGGTATGACTAAAAGGACTAGTATAATGCATGCCATGGTTTTCTTTTCTGTTTCCTGTAACTTGGTTTTCAACCTCATTGTGAAATTTCCTAGTTTGTGGTGAACTGGACTTGTTTTCTTTGAACGTGTTTTAATTAAAAAAAAAAACACAGCAAAGTTAGAGAAGACTGTTGCATAAGCCTTTTGTTTTCATAATTGTATTTATGCTGCTTTACTTTTTGTCATACAGAATAGCATATTGTCACCATGAAGGTGAACTGCTAATTACAAGGTTATGTCAACAAAGCAGCTTTAAAAGTTGGATGATGATGTGTAGCATATTAGCAATAATGACATGTATTTATAAAAATGGACTTTTTACCTTACTGAGCCAATCTCTTACCCATCATATGCTACACAAGTGTAATGTGTAGGTATTTGTTGTAAAACATACTCTGGGCCAAGATGCTTCATCCACCTTAATATCTCTTTTGCCTTATGGTAACATGGAACTTTTTAAATGGGCATTTCTGTTTGAACAAAGGCTTGTGATGCATGATTCATTCTTTTCATGTGAATCAGGAAGAATCACTTTTCCTGAAGAAAGTTTTACACTGAAACATAGTCTAGTTGTGACCCACAAAAACATTCTTCTATTAATATTGTATTTGACATAGTTCAGTTTTACTGACAATGTTTGTATCTTCATTTGTTTCATGAAGTTTGATGCCATCCATTGCACCGCTGAAGTGAAGCTTAGCTTGCTACTTAGCTTTATGCTGATTTCTATGCAGGCAATGGAGCAGAACCAAAAAAAAAAGGCTGAACAGACTTCCGTTTAAAAAACTAGGTGGGGATAATTGTTTCACAGGTGCTTTGGTATTAGGAGAGCCATCTTTGGCTATGAAAAATAAAGCTTCACTTAAGCAAATGGTTTAATTTGGGTATTGTTTGGTTGATGATGAAATGGAAACCAACAGTGTCAAATGTTGTAGACAATGCTGCAACAGAACTTTTAAAAGTTATAAACAGCTGATGTAAAGTTATGTTCATCTACAGCTGTGTAGAATAATACACCATGTTTATTTAAAATAATTGTCTTGTTTTTTCCTTTATTTAAAAATAAATTTTGAATACAATCTGCTTGGAGTACGTTTTTCCTTTCTTCAGTGATGCTGTAATGTGACAGCTTTAAGTGTTTATAGCAGTTTTGTTATATTTCTAATTAATCTTCACACCAGTAAAGGGATGTGCCTTTCAAGTTTTTTTACAACTAAATAGTGATGGTTTAGCGGTTGCAATTTTATATATGACTAGAGGAACTAAAAAAAGCAAAACAGGCTCACCTTAAAATTACAAAAGATAATTTATTTACACACTTTAAGAAAGAAGAAAATAAGAAAAAACCAAATAAACAACAAATGAAACTTTTGAGAACATCCTTCTCTCTCCCCACAAGTATTCACTTTCCTACACACAGCATGAAAAGACAAAAACTATATTTTCAGTCAGTTTTACCATTTAAAAATAATCTTTCATTGGTTCTTTTAGGAAAGGAGTCTCTCTGAGTCTCATGGAGACATGGTCACATGAGGAGCAGTCCTCTGGTGGCTTCCATACATCTGCAGCGGCCTGAAAGGAGCCTCTGAAAACTGTGAAATCCTACCCAGCTTAGCAGCTTTCTCAACACTGCACATGGGTCATAATCTGCTCATTAGGGTGCTGTTTAAGGATGCTTCCTCTAGAATAAAACAAAGATTCTCTTCTTCTGTTTCCAAAATCATCTTCATCTCAAAACTAAAAATCTCCTTTTTCCTTACGAGCAAAAAAACTTCGTATCACTTACACTAGCACTTTACATCCCCCCCAACAGCATCTATATGTTACAGGAAAAAAATATTCCATTCTCCAGTAATTACTCGAAATGTCCAGCCACATTATACCCCTCCTTTTCCTTTGCCTGAAAATAGTCTTTTCAGTCTCCCTTTACTGACTCAATCTCATGCTCCCTCTCTTCATGGTTCGATCATTTTGTCTCGTCTCCACTCCGGGAAAGACAATGCCTGAAAGTTATCTGCTGGCGAGAAAGAGTTAAATGGTCCAGGCCTGTAGCTTTAAGCCCTGCGGTGTGGAGGCTGGTGGATGCTTCTTTCCACCCCTCGGTCCCATGGCGTGGGCCGCTCAGAGCTGCTCCCTGAGGAAGGAGTTGGGAAGGGGTGGCGGGAGGAACATCCCCCCAGCCCCGGCCGGGGGCACAGGCAGCTGCCGGGGCTTTTCCTCCTTTCCCCCGCTGCTGGCTGTGATGGGGCCCAGGCCCGGCCGGGCGGCTCCTCCACGGCGGGGGCAGCGGCGCCCGCAGGCCCGGCCCGGCCCCCCGGGGCTGCGCGGCGTCACCCGGGGAGCGCCCGGAGAGAAAGGGCGGCTCCAACACATTCTCAGCTTCATACGGGTATTACCAGAAGTCGCATCCTGTTTGCTCAGAGATCAAACTACATGCCAATAGCCAAGATCTGGCCACTGATAGGTTTTCATCTTTTCTAAAGAGACTTTAGAGTCCTGGCAGGATGATATTTCTTGTTTTCTTTCAACTAAAAACTAAACCATGTTTACCCATAACAACCATCTCTTGGATTTTATGTTTGACTAAAATTAACTCACATGCTTAACTAATTTTGAGTTATCCTTAATTTTTTAGAATAACTTCAGCGTACAAAAATTTTACAGGAAAACAGCCTAGTTCCATACCTATTATAACTAGCCTGGATTCAGATTGTAGAGGTGATACCTTTGCCACAAAACACGTTGACATTGAGAAGAAATGTTGATCCTTTCCTTTCAGGTACACTAACTCGAACTTGCTCTGCCATTTAACTTGGCCTTTTTTTATCTCTTCCCTATCATTTATGAAGATCATGTGAAAATTAGTAAGAGACTGTGTTCATGAAGGAGTCGTTGGAATACTGCATGCATGGCATAAACAAACACCACTGGAATCACTTGAAAACTATTTATAGAAACTTAAATATTCCTGACTGTATTTTGTGTTCAGTACATTTGCAGCCACGCAGTACAGTACTTAAATCCTCTTTCTTTGTTCCATTTATTGCTTTCCTACCTACTGTTAAATAATGTTGTTGTTTTAGTCTTTCTTCCTTGAATTCCTTTTGCCACTCCTGTTTCCTGCTGAGTGCTGGCTACCTGCATTTCCTCTCAAGTCTGTTTTGACAGCTGGAAAAGCTTGTCTCTAAACAGCTGTTTTCTGGAAGCTGTTTCATTCATCTTAGAAGCTTTTAAGCCTCACACCTAATTTCTGATCATCTAATTTTAGGGTGGGTTTGAGCTCCAGCTGTTCTTGGATTTAACTGCTTCCCCAACAGCTCTGATACCAATGATGGCTATTGAGGCTAAGAAAGACTAAAAGTTTAATATGGCAGTTGATACACTTTTAATAGTGTTTTAATAATTATACAAAAATATTTCAGCTTCTATAGTGTCTTTACTTGTGTAATTAACACTTAGAAGAAAGAATGGCACTGTATAGAATGGCAATAATTTCAAATTTAATCCATCTTTTGGGTTTGAGGATTTGTTAGTTTTGAACTAATGACCAGACAAGTCTGAATGGTTTTACTACCTGGATATTCAGAGTGAATGCACAGGTTTACATAAGGTTTTTTCTTACCTCCTAAACTAAAATCTGTGTCACAGGCACTAGTTAGTGTTATAATACAGTTATCTGGGCAGATGAGAATTTCCCTCCACAAAGTCATCTCTGCTTTTATATGTTGGCTTTGGAGAATATGTGCAAGATTCTTACATTAATGTCGTAAAACTGTACTGTAATTGAAATCAGGGTCCTGGGATGTGCTTTTAACAAAAAAAAAAACAAAAAAACCAAACCCCATAAAAACAAACCAACCCAAAACACAGCAAACAAACAAGAACCTCCCACCAAACAAAACCAAACCAAAAACCATTACAACCAGAGAAACCAGCAACCACAGAGCCAGACCCTGCTGACTTTGTGCATCCTGTTGATTCTGAGCCTTTAGAGTAGGACTACTTGCAATGTTTTTACCTGTTCTTCACTGCACAAACCAGTTTCAATTGCCAGCTTTCCCACACTTGAGAATAAGTGAAAATTCATGTGGTTAAATTCACCACCTTCTGCTTTTTTTTTTAATTTGTCAGGCCCCTAAATGCTTCTTTGTAGCAGTTTCTAAGGATAGGTGGCTGTGTTTTCAGTTTTAACTCCTGCCTGGAATCAGTATCCAGTTCTCCCTACAAATCCAACACTAAGTGTAAGTGTATTGGCCCGTCTTGTGGGTCCTAAGGCTTTGCTGTTGTTCGGCTATGCTCTTGCAAGGTTGTGACCTGTGGGTTTCCTTTTCAAAGGCAAGTTCTAGGTTAGTGTCCTGCAAATGTTCTAGCTATGCTGAAGGGCTGCAGAGTGTATCTGAAAGGACAAGTGTTTAACAACCATTTTAAGTGGAAGGTGTTTAGACTGCCCACCTTCACACTTAGCTGAGGTTAAAATAACTAGCCAGCTTATTCCTGTAGCCTAAGAGACTGTAAAAAGTAAAGTATTTTTCCATGCTTTCCAGCACAGCTTTTGGCATGCTTTATTTCTTGAATTCTCATCAGATCAATAGTAAACTGCTGCATATATGTGGTTTGTGCTTCTGGGGAGAATATGCTGCTTCTTGATCTGAATGAGATAAAATTTTTGCCTGATTGTTGGTGTTACTGCATGTTATGAGTATTTGATCATTCAAATTTTCTGATAAAATGATTTATTGGAAATTTAATAGATACATAGAAAATACAAGCCACAATTAATAGGGACAGTTCTGAGCCCAGGGTCAGAACTGGGTGAGCAGGGATCCGGCCTCTAGCAGCGTCTCCCCCAGTTCACAAAATCTGTTTTTGCAGGGTTTGTTTTTATACTGTTTTCTGGGCTGAACAGGGAGTTGCTCCATCC
>VZUA01019746.1:0-15505 GCA_013401035.1 Horornis vulcanius | reverse complement strand
CAGGTTTTGCTTATCCCAGTAATGTCAAATCTCTGGGACTGGGACAAAGCCTAAAGCTCCTCTTTGTTCCTCATGTTGCATATATTATTGTAGAAACATTTCAGGTGTGGTAGATTGTAGCCATAGCCAACACTTGGTGAAGCAGATTGGAGGATCCACTGGTACTCCTTTGCTCAAGTTTTGGCACAGAGTCCCATCACTTATCACTGGCAAGCCTTGTTTGTACCTTTCTCCTTTCAAGGCTAGTTTAAAGCTCTAACAATGAGCCCCGTCAGCTCCTGTTCTTTTTCCTCTTCGAGACAGATGCATCCTGTCAGGTGTTAGACTGGGTGTTGAGTAGATCATCCCAGAGTCAAAAATCCCAACATTTTATAACTGACACCAACCTCAGAGTCACGCATTAACTGATGGATCTCCCTACTCCTCTCAATATTATTCCTTGTTACCAGGACCAAGAAAATCTCCATGCTCCTGATCCTTCTACCAATCACCCCAGTCCTGAAGTCTCTTTTGATTGCCCTCAGACTTCTCTGTTATTTTGTCACCACCAGCTTGAAACACCAAAGTGGATAGTAATCAGAGGGCTTTACTAAACTGGAGAGTTTTCCAGTAATGTCCATTACCCCTGGGAAACAGCAGACTTCCCTGGGAGTGGGGTTCACTCTGCATATTGGGCCCTTTGTCCCCGTTAGAATAGAGTGTCCTATTGCAACTACCCCATTTCTTCTGTTAACACAGGAGGTTGTGATGTGGGGTAGAGGTGGCATTGCTTTAAGAGGCCCCACTATCCCAGAAAGACCTTTGCTCACCTCATCAGTTGTCTAGCTTTTTAGCTCCAGAACCTCACACCTTTGCAGAAAGTGCCAGTCCTACTTGTCAAATTCCAAGCAGGAACCTTCCTCCTGCTATGTGCAGTGACCTGCTTCCAGTCTTCACTGTGAACAGACCCTTGACTAACAGTCCTTTGACTAATTACCCTGCAGGGCTCTGAATCCACCTGATTTTCCTCTACAATGGAGGTTTAAAAGTCCCGAGAGTCTTGAGACTGTAGTGTCTCTGAAAAGAACCGGTCAATCTCTTGCTCCTTTGCTGAAATACCATGTAGCCTATTCACTTCCTCCTGTAGCTCCTTCATCTGGTGACACAGCTCTTAAACCACAGCACACCTTCTGCAAAAGAACTGTTGGCCCCAGCCTCTGGGAGAGGTATCAGGCACTCCTGGCAACCTGTGACCTGGAGAACTGCAGTAATAGTGCCTATAACTGTTAGCTGTAATTTTCAAAAACACAGGGATAGGCCTTTACCTGAGCCAAGGATTTCCCATACCTTACTAGGATATAAAAAAAAAAGTCTACCTGAGCTGAAGGCCCAGAACATTAGCAACACCTTTCCTAAAAATGGCCTTTCCAAAAACGTGCTCTTAGAAGGGACAACCACTGTTTTTATCCAAATTCACAATAAACAAATAATTTTGTCAATGCATTTCCATACTTAAAACACACATATTTGGCTGAAAGACTTAAAAGTATGGTGGAAGTAACTTAATGAGTTAATAGGGATTGAGAATGTACATTAATATTATGCTTTGACACTCGAATATAAAAATTGACCACTAACATTTGTTTCTTTTTGCTAATATCTTTTTTAACATTAAATAGAGTGCCACATTTGAGACGTGATCCAGACAGAAATAAACCGATTGATGAGAGAGACCTGAAAGTCTCTTAAACACACAGGCTAGGTCCAGATAACCCCAGGCAGTGACCACCTGTCCCCATTTATATGGCACTTCCCAGTTCACACCTGTACAAGCAAGGGTTGGCTTCAGATCTGGCTGGGGCTGCTGCTGGCACTAAGTGTGCAAGCAGGACCCCAGCCTGGAGTGTCCAGCTGGGCACCAGGTACACACCAGCTGGGCACCAGGAGGAGTGACAGGACTTCAGCCCACCACGTCAGTCCAGCATCTGTGGGGCGACTGAAGAGACAGGGTCTCTGCGGTTTGCATCATGACGCCAATTTTATTGAACATACTGCTGGTTTATATACCTTTCAAGCAAGAGCTAAAAACAACTACTTGCTTAAACAATAACAACCATAACAACAATATCTGTTTCTTACTAAAATTGCTTAACTATGCTTAACATTGCTTAACTATGCTTAACTGTGGGCTAGCACAGACTTGTACAGGCCTGTACTGTCTTGCATACATATATTCACCCTGATCTCCTCCTCCTCAGGGTCTTGCCTCGACTTGCCAGGGCTTGTGGCCCTCTAGCACATCTACTTCTGTAATGAGTTCAGCTTCTTAGCTGCTTTCCCGCAAGCATCTCCTGTGGACACAATGTTTAAAGAGGTTCACTTACGCTTTGAAAGTGAGCAAAAGCATAGGACACGATGAGAACTTCTGAAGCAAGGAAAAGCCTGCACAATGCATGCGCATGGCCTGAAAATACAGACCTACTGCCATTTCAACTAAGATTGCAGCACCTCCTTGAATGCAGAAAAGTCAGTGATAAAAGATATTAAAAATTTTAGCTTAATTATTAAACCTTATTTTTACTGAAAGAGAAAATGTGGACTAATGAAAGAGTTACTTGCATGTTTAATGAATTTTAATATTAACACTACAATTGCTAAAAATATCAAGAAAAAAAACAATTTTTCCAATAAAATAGATATTGAAGCTTTAACTTTTGTATGCAGTTTGGAAAGAGAAAAAAAACCCACCAAAATCAGACATTTAAAACAGGGAGGATTTTCCCTATTTCCCCAAAATCTACTACTACTAAAATTACCTGTTCCTATTTCATAAAGTAGCAGATCTTAAAAGACATTTGGGCATTACTCTGTGTTTACCATATTTACATCAATTACCTTCTTTTATGTTAAAAAGGAAAAAAACCTGCAACACATACAACTGAGTAAAATGCCAAATAATTAAAAGTAAATATTATTTCTTCTTTATACTATTCTGACATACTTTAACTACAGCAGTTGAGATACTTTCATGCAAATGCTGGGTTTCCATTTCATAACTGTAAATATTTCCAATTAAATCAAACCACCTTCACATCAGTCCCTGCACAAATGAAGACTTCCACATACAGGAGGGTGTATGGAAAATATTACTAAACTAGTTGATCAAATTACAGTAGTTGAAATGCATCAGTTTCAGTCATTTAAAAGTCTCTTTCAAATTCAGGATAAATAGGATATCAAAATCATAGGGACAGAGCTAAAAGTCATCTGATAGCCATTTCCTCCCATTACACACTGTTTGAAGCAAACATCTGGCTACCCTATCCTTCACGACCTCCCCAGACTTCCAGTCAACCTGCCCTACTGTACCACTACTCTTATGGTGTTCCTCGTGATTCACCCTTAATACAAGTTAAACCCGCAGCTTCTTCTTGCAACCACCCAGGACACAGAAAAAATCCTGGGCAAAGCTATTTTTCTATACAGAGATTTAATCAAATGTCCCTTCACCCTCTCCGCACTGAAGAAACTAAAGGCACACAACAGAAACAATCCCAATTAAGAACTACCATCACCATTACTACAAAAGACTAGCTGTTACATAGCTGTAATACTAAAAAAGGTGGGGAAGGTGGGGGAGAGGGAATTTTCAGCAGCACATAACTCAGCAAGAAAAGCAGTGTCATTCGAGGTTCAATAATATGCTCAAGTATCCATAATACCACGATGCCACCAAACAAGCAGCTCTCCTACCTCTGCCAATCAGCAAAGCCTCCAAGAGTTATAACCTACACGACCTGTATATAGTGATGGCTTTATTTCATATCTTAAAACAGTATCAAAATTTTATCAACAGAAAAAATAAAAACAGATCTTTCCCCTATTCAAGTTATTCAGATGGATCAGATTTTATGTATTTATTAGCAAGAAAGAACAGGATCAGAGGCTGGACCCAAGTGCTCTTTCTTTCATGTTGAAGTGCCATTTAAATGCAAGAAGAGAAAGCAAAAGGAGATCTCAAGGAGCATGTCTGCATTGTATTGAAGGGCTTTGCTAGGAACCCAAGGCTGGAGAAGAAGTGCATTGCAGAGCTGTGTACCAGGCCTACAGCCTTGCTTCCATGTGACACCAGCTCCAAAGGGACACAGCTGCACCACACCAGCATACACACAGCCTAATCCCTCCGTCCAAGATGACAGCACCCCATTCCATGTAAACTCCTCTGTCTGCTGCCAGCAAGCCTGAATTACCACTCTCTCCACAGCATGATGTGTCCCACATCTGCTGAAAGTCATCTACTACTCTTTCAGATTACAGGTCTTGTTTAACAGGTGCTTTTGTTTTCAGGTTGACACATTGAACTAGCATCTCTCCCATACCAGCTTCCCATTTAAGTACTGGCTTGATTTTTGCAATTCCTTTTGTATTGTGTCAGATTAAAATCTAAATCACAGTGATGACAAGGAACACTGATGTTGTAAACAAACACCTCTTTAAATAAAGTTGTGATCAAAGCGTTGAGTAGCCCAATAAAACCCAGGTGGCTCTAGCTTATCGTATGCCATACTCATTATTTCAAGTGTCCCATTTAATAGATTTCCAGGTGTCAACAAAAGGTTTGTGCCAGTTCCTTTATTTCTGGCTCTGTTTATATATCTGGTGCCTTTTGATAAGAAGGTCTAATATCAAAAAAGAAGCAAAAAGTTAAAAAATACTCATTTTAAAATCAGGCATTTCACCACAGTTTGCAAAACCACAGAAACCAGTATGTCTTTGTATTATTCACCATCTACATAAAGCTTAGCTAATTACAGAGGAATACCAAATGACTCATGTTTGCCATAGTTTTCTGTGGGCCAACACATTTATCCAAAAAATTAAAAAATTTAATGCCAACTTTAGGAGACTTAATCTGCAAGTTTCATGTAAAAACAATCAAAATTTTTAACTACTTATGGAAATCATTACCTTTAAAATTACTATAAGCTCTGACAGCAAGCAGGCAAAGAGGAAAAAAAAAAGCTGATTTGACATTTATTCTTCATTTAACTTTGTGCTTTATGCGTCCGAATAGATCAATTAATTTTTCACTTGAAACATCATTACAAGAAAAATGCCTTGGAAGATTTGGTCAAGTATCATACAATGGAGCACTGTGAATAGCAGGAACCTTTTTTCAAATGTCATTTTAAAAAGTAAAACCAAGAGCTCAAATTTCTACATTTGAGGATAGAGGGATGTTTTGTTTTTAATTCTACACCATTCCATCAAAGTAGAATTTTACAAGGCACTTCCTCATCCCTCACCCTGTCATTCATCATTTCAAGTAGTATCTTGCTTCCCCTCCAAGCACATTATTTTCTGACCCACTATTTTAATTTCTTTTCGTACAGAAGACACAAAATTTTTGCACAGAGATCAGGTTTAGAGGTCTAACATTTCTAAAATGCTAGGGTATTTCGCCTTCCAAACCCCCACTTGCCTTTCGGTTACAACTGAAATTTCAGTTCCCAAATTAGCCAGGTAGAGATGCCAACAATATTCCACTGAAAGTCATTAAGAACTGGACACCTAAACTCCTGTGCTGCTTCTAAAATGTTTGAGCAAGCATGTGTTTGTATAATGTTCAGGACACCCAGAGCCAGCTGACGCCTCTGGGCATGAGCACAGTAAAGCATAAATCAGGTCACGCTTCCTAGTTTGAGAGCTACACAGCTTTCAGGGTGGAAGCACTAACCTCATTCCAATTTACATCTAAACATTTCTTACTCCCACTCCTTATTCCATCTCCTCAGCATTCCTCATATCTTCAACACTTGGTGCCTATTGGAAACCATCACTGCCTCCAAGTCTAGTAAATTGACCAATCCCAAACCCATCCTCAACTGTCCTTTCCTCTTGTCTTCCATCAGTAACACCACCAAATGAATTTGACACTGAACTAATCTAAAAAGAAAGCACATGGCAGAATGAAACTATATATTAAAAATATGTGTATGTGTGTGTATATATATATACAGGCTTGCAGGCAGACGTTTCTTTAAAATTTTTTCGTTTTGCAATTATTTTGTCTGAGGAGAACTGTCATATTTGGTCTAGTTCCTGAAGAGCTGGTGTTGCACCCTTGTCTGTCTTATATATGATAGGAGTATGTATGTAGCTAGACAGCAACGTATTAAGTCTAGAAAATCTTTCTTAGTAGAACTGAAATAACAAAAAAAAAAGAAAAAAAAAATCCTGCTCTTGCATCTTTAGTTACTCCTTGTCTCCTTGTAGGACTGAGGACAATGTTTTTCAGCTACAAGAACCACTAGGTTCAGGACGAAGACCTTCAGAATCTCCTGAGTAACAAAGACCTCCATTTTTACAAATGCATGCTGTTTCACTGTGTGAGAAAGGCTTTCGAGCCTCAGTGTGTACCAGGAGTGGCACCCAGTGTCCAAACTGTATCCTTACAACAGCGTCTTCAGTTCCCTTCTCAGTCTTTCCTTGTTCGTTTCTCCCAGGCTGCAGTTACAGAAAATCAGCAATTCTCTGCTTAAACTGTACATATACTATAAGTAAAGTAGTTTACTCACACTTTTTGCCAAACCATTTAAATCAACTGTGCATAGATGAATGAAATTTTCAACTATCTAACGTGGAGAACAACTGTTCAGTCCAGTAAAATGCTACAATTAAGCCATACAGATACAGACGTAAACTCTGAATGAAATCAACATTTGTGTAGACTATGGTTTTTCAACTATACTCAACAACTGACTTCACAGTCCCAGGCTGATTTATTCTCAATCACTGGCACTGCTTTAATCGTCCAAACCAGTCTTCCTAAACATGTTTTGTTAGAACAGGAGTAAAAATCACTAAAAGAATTGAAAAAAAAAAAATCAAAGCAACAACCAACAATTTTCATGTTTTGCAACTATGCAGGATTTTAAAGATCATCTACTGTGCTTGGCTGTAACAACTGAGTAAAACGAAGAGTAACAAAAATAAAATTATTTATTGTTCTTCCCAAAATTGATCAGACGGATAATGCTTACTTTGAAACAAGATTCAACACCTGGAGTAAGTTATAAAAAAAACTTCCCTAAAATTACTGCAAAAGCTAAAATTTCTAGCTATTTTTTTTTCTTCACTATCACTATCACAGTGATAATGAAGGAAAAAAAACAGATCAAGAACAGAAAACAGATCAAGATAAAACAATTATTGTAACAGTTCTCCTAAAGTATTAAACAGCTATTATTCTATCCATAGGTAAGAGCACAGTATGAAGCAAGAAAACAATATAAACTGGTCAAAAAAAAAAAAAAATAAAAGGAAAAAAGGGGAAAAAAAGGTAGGGAAAGAAAGAAAAAAATATATTTCCCTCTACATGTGGAAATCAAATTGCAAACACCCCTTTCAGCAGTTATGCCAACTTCACCTGGTCAGTTTTCCTGTTTCACTAGTACCAAAACCTAACCCCCACCATAAGATCTCCCCACTCAAACAATGAAGCAGAAGACTATCTGCCTCACATAAGCAAGCTGCAAGAACATTACATGCACTTCTTCAGGAGTCAAATGCCTTGCAGCTAAGNTATATATATATGCACACATACACATACAGACACTGAATAGCATGTTCAAATCCTTGAATTACTTCCCTGGTAAGATTTATTTTGTTTCAACGAGACTTCTACTTGCAAAAACACGCACACATTGCAGAGCAAATATATCTCGTGTTAGGTGCCTAATATGGCCAGGGAAACCATTTTGATTATTCTGTGCCTGCTAATGCATTGTCCTACAAAACAATAAGATAGAACAGCAAGAAACTAGCAATTAAGAGAGTCTAATGCACATCGGGAATCACTAAAAACCACGCTATCCAAGTCAGAACAATATGACTGATGAATAGGCCATATTATATTAGGATTGTTAGCAAGTGTTAAAAAATTATCCTTAGCAGATGTCCCTTATGACCTAAATATATCACACAAAGAACATGCCTGCCTTTTTTTCTAAAGAAGTTTTAAAGATTTTTTCCATTTTTATTATTGACTAGAACTCCAGACATTCACATGTTGGCTATAAATATATACAGAGCAGTTATCACACTAAACTTACAAAAACATATACTATTTTACTGTAAACAACCTATTTTCATGTATATTTTTCTACTTCATGAATTTATGCTGTACTGAAGCATGTAATCCAATAAAAGAAATCAAACTGTGTATTCAGCACAGTGAAACAAAAGACAAGCTGCATACAACAGCAACTTATCGACCGACACACCACAAACCAAAACAGAGTAAATTTCTTCAGTTCGATGGGTGAGAGCCTCATCTGCAATAAATACATTTTGTGGATGCAGTCAAAAAGGAATTATATAAATTTAAGCTACTATACACTATTACATGTGCAACTATGCACAGCCTGCTCATCTTCACTAGAGCTTTAAAGAAGTTTACTTTCTTAAATTTTGCTGATATTAAGATTCAATATACTGGCTTGCCTTCAAACTACAGAGATAAGCAAGATTTGCTCAGTTTGATCCTTCTCAGTTTCTCCATATATTTTTGACTGCACCACTGGATTTCACAATATATATTAACCATAAACGACTTATGCTAAAATAAAGATACAAATGTAAACTCTACTAAGGATTTTTCTCTTTTCGATCAAAGTCTAGTACTTTTCTAGAACATCTTTAAAGTTTTAAACATCATTTTTTCATGAAAAAAATACTTTTATCTCTTTAGCTCCACTGCTGCAGTGGGTTTCCCAACAGCAAAACGGAATTTGAGTCTGTTCCTCAAGTATTTAATTCCAAATTCAGTGCTGAACCTTGGGCCAGCTTCTTTCAATTCTTTTGATTTGCCATCAATAAAATAATTCTGAACACTAAACAAAAGAGGTACAACTTAGGTTTCATGTGTACTATACCTTGAGTATGGAACATTTTCTTAGAGAATAATGCTACATAATTTTTCCACATTATGCAGTTGATAAATCCATAAAACACTGAACAAGAAATAAGAATGAAAATGATTTTTTATAATTTACTGCTACAATTTATTTCAATCAGTTTCTATTACATTTCACACAGACGTATTGATTTGAACTGCTTTTCCATATAACTATTGGCACTTCCTTAATTTTAGCTCTCAGGAAAAAAATATAGGGGATTTGCTCATTTTGCTGCACTTTCCTTCAGCTCCCTCAAGTTTATTACAGCATTCTTTGGGAAAGGAAATGGCTAAATACTTGCATTAGCAAAAAAGGAAAGGAGGGAGAATGGAAAGAGGTAATAAGAAGGTGTTAAAAGAACTCTCTCTTCCTCTCAGTCTAGTCCCACTGGGAAAAGAACAGATGAGCATAAAGTCCAAATGCATGGCCAAGGCTGAGGGGAACCACAAGGTCCACAAACAGTTGGTCCCTTACAAAAGGACATACTACAGACTGCAGCAAGACATGCAAAAAGCACACAGAGTGTGATCCAGGCAGTCCAACTGAAACAGCCACCCCTGTACCACATTGTCTAACACCAAGGAATGATAATCAGGGATGAAGAAGTTCAGAGTTTTTAGCAGAACTGACAATGTGTCTTCAAAAAGTTTGGGCTTCCTTCTGGATGAAGCTTTAGTTCCTCAAAACACAGAGGTAGACACAAGAGCAGATATTAAATATGTGTGTGGAGAGACATATACATATACACACATACACACACTTTAATTATTTAATTGGTTATCTGTTTCTGTGCTCTTTTATGTCTTTAGTCAGTTGAGCTGATTATATTAGCACCAAAAAAATTAAATTCAGAACGGCTCATTTGTAATATTTTACCAAAACTGAAGGTAAAAGAAATTGGGTGTTCATACTGTTGAACATATAAAAATTAATGAGTTTCTGCAAGTCTTATAAAATTATATGAAATATTCATATAACAAAATAAATTATTTTATATTGTTATTTTAAATGAAGAATACAGCTAAGATACAACACAACCTATGAAGTAAAAGCTCCTGGCTTCAAGATGAAATCTTCCATATAATGAAATGTTTAAATGCATAGCTGAGTTCGATACAATCTCCCAGCTCATTCTAATGCTGCTAAAAAATGGTTATATACAGCTAACTACCTATCTCTTAAAACAGACACTTCTCTAACTTCATTTCCAGGCTAAGTAAGTGAATATTCTTAAACACAATTTTCAGTAAAGTACAGCATGGAAGTTTATTAAGTATGATAATAATATCCTTGCAATTGTGAATTGTGGAAAAAAAAATCCAAACAACCTATGAGAGATTTTAGGCTAGGTTTTCCTGTCTAAAACTGCTCAAGGAAAAATGCCATTAAATGTTTTCTTTTAAAAAAAATGGCTAAGAGCTAGTAGAACATTTTGCATTTTAAATCAAATTACACTAACTTCTTTTGCAGCAAAATTTCAATGGAACCTGATTTAAATAAAACTTTAATATGCATGGTACTTTAAAGACCAAAATTATTTCTCTTTTTTGATACAAAATTAGATGCTGAACAAAAGGATTAGCCTACCACTTTAAAGCGTTTCCCCTACAGTAAAAATCAACTTGAAAATCCAGAAATGCAGTAAACAAAGCATTTCAGGCAGTTTGTCCAATACTGTCAGAAGAGGAATAGTTGATATGCAATTTTTAAGTCTGTACAGTCCAGCAGTAAAAATTCTCTTAGCTAAGCCAAGGAGTTCCATCACAAGTGCTGCCTCCTCTTTCTTAGTTACATATGGTAAAATTGGGAAGCAAAGAAGCAAAGCCGCAGAGCAAGCAAGCTCCTGTCCTGCTTTTAGGATACACACACAAATCTGGATCAAATCCTCCCCATCTACACTGAGCCTTAGGGCACACGGAACATTTAGGCTCATTTAAGAACCGAAAAACACCGAGTCAGGATAGTCACTGCACTTTGTAATATATTTTCTGAATTCATTTGTGTAAAAGATTAAATGCACCCCATGAGATGAAAGTACCAAGTACCCTGCGCTGCCGCACTCCCCGAGACTCCCGCCCGGGACGGCGGCGCGGGCTGGGGCCGTGCGCTGGCCACGGGCGCCCTCTGACGGCGGCTCCGCCCGGCGCCGCGGCCACGGGGGACACCCGCGGGCAGGGGGGGACATGCGGGCAGGGGGACACCCGTGGCATGGGGGGAGCAACAACGCAGGCATGGAGGGGGTAACAACGCGGGCAGGGGGAACACTCGGACAATTCACTTCCCTCGGGCATGAGAATTAAAAGCACTCTTTCTTAGCACTTGTGATTACCACACCATCCTTTGGCCCACAGGGCCGCATCTGAGAGAGACAAGTACACACATCCACACACCCAAGGCACACTTCAGCCCGCACCCGCTAAAGTAGCCTTTTACTGGGATTTCTTCTTTCTTATCCATTAAAGAGAAAAACCTCCCGTCATTACAGGTAAGTCTGCACAGTATGAAAATTTAGACAAAACATTTAACAGGCTGCATGCCTACTACTCCACTGAACCATCACAATTACACAAACCATGTCAGTATTAGCTTCCTTTCAGGAAACAAATCAAGGGCTTGCACTGGGGACAGGTAAAGTACAAAATAATTCAGGTGTGATCAGCAGTTTTATTAAAGAACTTTGAATATGTGATATATCTTATTAGATGACAATTAAGCACATAATAAATACCATCTTTGCCCATGAATATATTGTAATATCAGTTCTGAAAGTCCACAAAAAAAATCAAAGATCAGATGAGATTATTTTGAGTGCTTAACAACTGACCATCCATCCACTGTCATAATCATCTGAATTACTTATATAAATTAAACCTTATTGAGCCTATGGACTGTTTCACACATTCATTACACCCAAATGATTAAAAAGAAACCAAAACCAAAAACAGACATACAAGCAAAACTCCCCAAAACCGAAAACAAACAAAAGAAA
Source organism: Horornis vulcanius (assembly GCA_013401035.1). Taxonomy (NCBI): domain Eukaryota; kingdom Metazoa; phylum Chordata; class Aves; order Passeriformes; family Scotocercidae; genus Horornis; species Horornis vulcanius. Next base: position 3,577 of record VZUA01019746.1, on the reverse strand, counting down.
CAAAACAAAAAAGAAAACCTGAAAATTCTCTATCCTTTTTTACACAGAGAACAGAGTGTAACTTCATAAATGCATGGACAAACCTGACAGTTTTGCCAGCACAGTAATTGAAAAGTCAACATTTACACAGTATGGTTTTCTTCCTAAATTACAATAGGCCTTACAAAAAACACAGATGAAGAATTTAGATAAGCAGACTACAACTGGAATCTGAACCAAGGCTGTGATTTAGAAGCTTTTGGGTCATCTGTTCCTTTCCTTAGTGAAATAAAACTCAAATGTCATGTAACCTGGTTTGATTTCTTCATTTCATAAACATTCAGTTTTCTTACAGTAAAAGATACTAGACATGAGCTACAACTGTTGTACCTAAAGAGAATAAACCTACACAAAAAAAGAAAAAAAATGCTTATTGGCATCCAAGATTGTCACAAGTCCNTAAAAAAAAAAAAAAAAAAAACAAACACCAGTCAGCTGAAATTGCATCTGCCTATTCAGAACATAGTTACAGCCACTGCATGTTCAAGGTCTGTCATGCAACAATACAAGAGAAACACAAGATTATAAATACAGTGATAAAACCTTTGATTTAAAATGGGAATAAAACAAGAAAAACTGACAAAATCTAGCCTGGACAGAAGCCTTTACAGAAAGGAGATGAACCAACACTGCTGAGGGGCTGTGATTTAATGACATCAGGACTTCTACACCAATACTAGCAAAAGAAATCAACTCTCACAGAGTCCATTTGGACCCTATTGCAACAAGGCTTATGAAAAGTCTAGAAAATATGTCTTAAGGGAACAGCTGACGGAGCTGTGTTTGTTCAGTCCCAAGCAGAGGAGCCTCAGGAGGGACCTCATTGCTCTCTACAACCATCTGAAAGGGAGGTGTAGTGAGGTGGAGGCCAGTCTGCTCTGCCATGCCTGCAGTGAGAGGACCAGAGGAAATGAACTTAAACTGCAGATTAGGTATTAGATTTTTTTTTTTTTCCAGTATTAGGGTAGTCAGGCACTGAAATAGGTTGTCCAGGGAGGTGACAGACTCACCAGCCCTGAAGGTGTTTAAGAGGTATCTGGATCTGATCCTGGGTGATGTGGTTCAGGGGTTACAGTGGAAGTACTGGGCAACGGTTGGACTTGATGATCTTGCGGTTTTCTTCCAACCTTGATGATTCTGTGATTCTACCTGAAAGCCTCTGCTTCTGCAGGGACCACATATTGCAGGTGAGCGAATGGGCAGCACTGCAGGTAAGGCTCACCAGCTCCAACTGCTGCTGCCCCTGGCCAAGTCAAACGCTGTATAAGCACTATTTATGAGCTATGACACCTTCGTCCACATGCAACTGCACCCATTTGAGGCTAAAAAACTGGTGGGTTTGAGGAAATGCTGCACTATGTTATTTCTAGTTGTTACTGAATGATTACACAACTAAATACAACCTAAAGCACAGAAAACCAAAGGTAATAAAATCTTTAATCATCTAGTTAACGTCTAACCTGAAAACCAAAATCAATCTTCTCAAGTAACGAAGTAAAAATCATATTGGGGGATATGGGTAGAATGCATCAGCTTTCCTTCTCGAGCATTTCAGAGGGAATCCAATAAAAGAAGAAAAAATTACAACCATATAGAACTTATTTTGATGCATAATTATATAACTGTCTCAAAGTTCCAATCAGCATATTTACCACAGGACTTTATTTATTATCTTAGCTTTGTAAGTGAATTACTAAAATACCCTGGACTGAAATAAATCTGTTTCAAAATAATGTCTCACAACATCTATAATGAGTAACAAGAGGTATACTCCATTTTTAACTCTTGGAATTCCAAGACGGGAAAATAAATTTCCTTTAAATGGGGAGAAAAACTACTGAGTGAAAAGGACCAAAGGTAAAATCAATAAAGTGCAAGAGGTTGAATTTAACATGTTGCTTAGAAATAAAATTTATAGACATGAAAAATATATTTCTTTTATCAGGAAGAATATTCAGAAAATAAGGATTTTAGTAAACCTTAACTGAAAGACAGCAAAACTATGCTCAGACAAATGCTTCCAAGTGCCGTAAATTGAAAGCACTTCTCAGAAAAGTACCTTCAGTAAGACAAGCTGGAACACTGCATCATTTCACAGAAGTACCTAAGCCAAAAATCCTTACAGCAGAAATCTCATTTTTCTAAACAACAGTTGAATCTATGAGGTGAAGGACATGGGGAAGGGGAGGCAAGGGGCCTCCCAGAAAAAGACCAACAGGAATAGGGGTTGTACGTGTAAATCACTGAAAGTATCTTCACAAAATTAAAGATCAGTGCTTTGAAAAATAAAGTCAATGCCTATGAGATTTTAAATGCACCAGCAATAAGGAAACACAATTATGTGAAAAGTAAATGCCTAACCAAAAGCCCAAAGTGCAGCCCTAAAATATCAAACATTCACATTGAAGCATCTTTTGCTGAGGACTCAACAACAATTCTACCATTTTCCTCCATTAGCTCACACATCATCAACTAAACTTCACCTACAGATTTCTAACAGAGAGCTGAGTTGAACCTTCTCACCCCCACTAAAAATCTCAGGCTGCAGCAGGCCAACCCAAGTGTTTAAGACTTCCCTGACAGGAAATCTTACCAAAAAAAAATGCACTTTGTAAAAAGAATCATAGGAAGACAACACTGCAGGAGAAACTTTCTAAGATGAAAAACACCTGTGGATTCATACGTGGTGGACAGCCCGCCCAGATTTGCAATAAGAATTACTCGAAGCTAAAAAACATCTCATGTTTTCTGTAGTTTCAGAAACAGTCCAACTCAAGTCACATTAAAAAATGTTCTTGCACTAAAAGAACAAGTTCAGATATGTTTTTTTAAAAAAAACTAATTTTTGAAGGAATTCTGTAACAGCAACAGTCAAAATTTGGTATTATCTCAGGCATTAGCAGCAAGAGACAAAATGGCACCATAACAAAAGCATAACTATGCATATCTGAAGAAGTGGTTGTTGTAAGCAAGCTTAAATACATCTTTATCAAACTGATTCTTAAATGTCATGCATACCTATTTCAAGTTCAATTTAAGGATATTTTCTTAGCACTCTCAAAAATGTGTTTTATATTAGATTTGCACAGCTTAAAAAAGGAAAACACTCACATAAACGTGTCTTGCCAATTACCCAACAGTTTATTTGCCCAAATATCACCCTCCTGTACAAAAGCTCAAATTCTCTTAACAACAATCACCTCAAGCACTAAGGCCTACACTAAGGCAGAAGATGATGCAACATCATCCTGATAAAAGAGCACAATGTTAAGTATTATTCTGTGATAGCAGCTCTGAAGTGCCAAGGCCCTTATATTTTCCCTCCATATGTATGGACTTGAATTTGTGCAAATATATAAAGCCAGATAGAGTACTGAAGTAACATAACACACAAGTCTTAGGGGGAAGGAGGTGCCTTGTTTTCTTTAGTTTTTAGCATCCTGAATTTTAACATTCTGGCACGTAACAAGAGATTTCTTTACTTCAATTATCTGCATCTAGAAGAAAAAAGAATCTTTTGAAAACCTGGCAGGATGCT
>VZUA01019741.1:0-13165 GCA_013401035.1 Horornis vulcanius | reverse complement strand
TAAACGGAGTGTTAGTCTCGATGCATTTCTAATTCTGAATGGAGCCTCAGTCTAGGTTTTAACATTATTTTTTATTATGCAGGTTTTTCTTTGAGTTAGATGTTGCTTAAATGCAATGCTTTCCAGATTTCTGATTTAAAGGAATTTCTTAATTTTTTGCATGAGATTTTGGCTCAGTTTGTGCCACTGAATAAAAGCATCCTTTTTGACAGATGTTCAAGGGAAGGGAACAGCTGGAATAGATAGCGCCAAGGAACTTTTTCTTGGTTAGGCAGGAATATGACTCTTTTTGCAGAATGCAGAGGAAAAGGATCATTCATTGATCGAAGATACCTTTAAAATTAATTTGCAGGGGAAATATAAAGACTTAATTGCTGGTTTAAAGGTGTAAGTCAAGGATAGCTTCCATCTAAACTCCATTAGAGTCACTTTATATGAAAACATTCCTTAGTTCTCTATAAAACTGCTGTTAAGAAATGTCCTGAATCATGCAGGCTTTGAAAATTAAGGTATTCTTTTTCCATGACACTCATCACTAGCAGCCACTAACAGGTTCTTTTCTCAGTATTCTCTACATGTCCTCATTTTGATTCTCACCCCGAACTTTAAGAAAAGAAGTTCAACCAATTTCTCCTCCTTGTTAATTTTTCTAAAAAGCTTTTCACCTTTAACACTCTGATCTGTTCTATTAAGTGAAAGAGATTCAAACAGAAGGCCTGAACTCTGGCATATTCACTACTTTAGAGCTGTTAGTTCATTCCTTCAATTCCATTTTGAAGCACTCAAGCATCTCTAACTCAAATTTCCTGTGAAGAGGGCAGATCCTCAGTAGTGTAAACATGAATCAGTAACATATTTCCTCAAAGACAGGAGTGATTCTTTTAGCTGTATTTCTTTTTCCCAGCGAGCACATATAACTGAAGCTTAAGGGTATTTCTAGATATAGGCAATTAGCAAAATGAACTGATTGCTCTTGGTATATACTTTTAACTAATTTTTTAAACTAATTGTATCACTGTTTTTGGAGTAACTCTTGAATGGGAAGAAATGCCCGGCACATAACAATCAATTGCACTGTACAGCATCAAATACTGTAAATTTTTCCTGTACTTTAAATTTCATTGCCTTCAGAGTAAATTGTAGCCCAACTGGTGTTTTTTTCTTAATTTTTTTTAAATTTTTTTTTTTAAGTTCCTTTGGAAGGTCTAAGAAGTCAAAGCCAATTTGATGAGATGAGAACAAGTTACATCAGAGAACTGGTGAAGGCAATTGGTTTGCGCCAGAAAGGCGTTGTGGCCAACTCGCAGCGTTTCTATCAACTTACAAAACTGATGGATTCCATGCATGATGTAAGTTTATTTGTTAATGTGTTCTGCTCCTCATGTAAGAAGGAACAGGTATTTCTTAAAAGTAATTCTATGGAAGGGAGTAGTCAGCATTGCTAAACAACAGAATGAAACAACAAAAAAAAATCGTTTATTGTGTATATTTATGTGAATAGATACCTATATATTCAGCATCAGTATATGTGTTGTGCACATATTTTATGATATACAGTATCAGACTATTTGAAACATGCATTAGTTTCCATTTTGTTTCATTTTTAGTGTAACATAGCCAGTACAGCTGTGGGCTTTGGTAGGAGTGGTGTATATGTATGTGTGAGCATGTGTGTGCTTGTTCAGGAAAATAGTGTGAGGAATAGGCAATTCAAATTGCAAAGTCAGGCTACTAAAAATTAGTGAAAGGCAACAAAGATTGGCTTTGCAACCTTAGTTCAACTGGTTTTATGTGTATATTCTATACCAATTTTCAGTATCTGTCTGTGTTTGAGAACTGAGTAATTTTTGAGAATTCTAGATACCAAGCACTTTTGAGCTCAATGCTGGTTGTGAGGAGCTCCCAGGGAGTTCAAGGTGAACAGGACCTTTGCATCTTTGTATTCTTCAGAACTCAGCAAATCTGCATTTTATTTTTAATTCAATTTCTTCCTTTCAAATGCATGGAGTAAAATAATCCATGAGGGAGAGAAAAGAGAGAGGCTTGCTGCAAAATAGCAAAGTGAAATTTGGTCCATGGAGTATCTTCATTCAAGTCCTGTTTCAGCTCAGGCTGATAAAATGATGGGAGATACAAGGAAAAGAAAAATCATCACACTGGAGACATCGTGTGATGTGAAAGCCTAGGGTGGCAGAAATAGTATGATATTTGACAACATAATGGTCACTGGTCTGAAATAAAAATTGTAACTCCTCAGAGGCGCTAAAAGAGATGCAATAGTCACGTGCTGAGTAGTTGCTTTCAAGGGGTGGGAGTCTGTGGAGTTCAGTGTTTTCAACATACACGGGTATGATTGTCATGAAATCCATGGCAAAGCTCACAGGTAAGTAGTAAATACTCTCTCTCAGAGCAGTGTTTAAATAGCAGGCAGTGACCAAAGCACACAATGCTGGAGTGTGAGAGTAAGAGGAAAGGTTGAAAGCTTGTGAAGTAGTTGCTGTTGTTTGTTGCATATGTCATGTGTGAGGGTGATACTACTTTGTAATATTAGTGAAGCAGTGGTTTTATATGACATGCCATAGCTATATGTATGTTTTTTACCATTAATAGGGTCTGACAAATACCCTCATTACTGATTCAAGAAAGGACAGGATAAGGTATAGAATTATGTCAGCTGATGAATGTATGAGATAAGTGATTGACAGCATGTTTATGTGGCTGCATTACTGTTAGCCTGATTGATCATATTTGTATTTTATCAAATCCAGCTGGTGAAACAGCTCCATCTCTTCTGTTTGAACACATTTCTCCAGTCCCGTGCACTGAGCGTTGAATTCCCTGAGATGATGTCAGAGGTGATTGCTGCCCAGCTACCCAAGATTCTAGCAGGGATGGTGAAACCTCTTCTCTTTCACAAGAAGTGAAATGTCTTTTCTCTTATCATAGAGATGATGCTTGGGTCATTTTTTGTTTGTTTATTTTGGTCAAGATTTTGCAATGTCAGGACTTCAGCATATTTGACATACTTACCTTGCCAACTGCTTTATACCTGTAACATACACAAGCCATTGAAGCTTGATGTACATATTGTGAGTTCCTGATTCCTTAACTGCAAAAATCACAACTGTCATAAGACATGTTTTGTAAACTTGTCTAAGCTGCTTTTTAGATATGCATATGAATGACAATGAATAGACTTTCCAGATTTCTAACAACAGTTATACGTTTTTCTTACACGTTGCACACTCTTGAATTTCTGGTATGACATGGTGCAAAATTTTTACTTTAGTACATTGTGTGCATGGATACATGTGGGCATGTGCATAATACAAGATTTTGGAGGAACTGAAATAAATACTGCCCACATTTTCTTATGGATACTTTACTTTTTATTCCTGCAATGCCACCATGAGTAACTAAAGTGCTAGGCATACAGTATACATTCATACTCTATCTGTGGTCATGTTACATTGAAACTCTTAAGTCCAGCAGACTGTTTTCTGCAGCATTCAGTGGAGCTCTTCTTCAAAAATCAGAAAGTTTAGGAAAATTTCAGTGTGTATGACACCCAAAGTAATGTGTGTGCAAACCCACTAAGCTTTGGTTTGTGTTATTTTTCCTTAAAAGTTCAGCACTTACTAAAGCTAAATCACTTAGCTGTAATCTTAAGTTCATCAACTCTTACATTCTGTATTTCAGAAGCTTTAAATAGAGACGTTTTCACTGACTGCAACACTTGATAATGTTTTGAATTCCAATGCTGAACACTCAATCAGCCATTAGCATCAAATTATAGTGAGATTAGATGCAAAAAGAAATGGAAAATATGACTGCAAACATTTTGATGCACATCAGACTCATTTCAGTATGATTTAGTGGAGGTACATATTTTCTAATTTAAAAGCATGCCATTATAAATGGGGTAATTGTAAAAAAGGAATTGGACTCAGTTTTATACATTCAAGAAGAATGACATGTTTCACATAAAAGTGAATATTCAGTTGAAGAATTATAATGTGGTGGTGTTTTTTTCCTTCGATGTGGTTATGAAACAACTCATGCATTTAAGGCCGTTAATTGTAGATAAATTCAAACAACAGAGGAACAGATAAACCTTAAGAAGAATTTATGAGTCTATTAAAATATGACAAATTTTGCCCGTCATTAGAAGTGATACGTAAACATAGGAAATTCTGAGTCTTGTTTGGGTACTTCTGGCCTTATGCTTTTGCTCTTGCCCATGACTTGCTAGATGCCCCCATTGTGTGGCTGTGTCCTGCTGGTGATGTGCAGCTTGGTCTGTACAGATGTATCCTTGTCACATGAACAAAGGCCCCTGGGATGTAAGTTCAGGCTCCCTGGATATAAATCAGGGTGCCCCACATTAAAAGTATAAGTGATGTTGATTGTTGGTAAAAATTACATCTTGGTTCTTGAAAAAAACGGCGGACAGCCGAACTTTAAGAAAGCGTCTAAAGGTGTCTTACTGGTCATAATTCCCTAAAGCCAATGAAGAAGAATCTACAGTACAACTGGAAATAAAAGCATTTTAAGATCCCCACATAGTAGTACAAAACCCACTAGAGCTGGTGCAAAAGTGCGACCTTAGATGAAGTGGTATGGACAGACTTCTGTGTTAGTTAACTAGGTTTGTCATTTCTAACTGCCCAGGAAAGCAATGCCTTTCATATTCAATACAGTCTTGACTTTGAACTGTGATCCTTAAAGCAATTACATTTTAATAAATAGCACAAAATTCTTTATTTCTACATCCTGAAATTTTGTTTTCTTTATTTTGTGTTTGCATTCAGTAAATGTGATGCTCAGTAAAAAATTCCATTTCAACCATTCCTCTTTCATGTAACAACAGCATTTCCATGCATTCTTTTGGAATTGAAATATTGCCACATGATTTACCATTGAGTAAGCAGACCAGCTATGTTACTGTTTAGATTGAACTGATAACAGAAACTTCCCACACTAAAAATTACTCCTCATCACCCTAATTCTGAAATTAGAAGACAGAGCAGGCAATATGTTTGCCTTAGGGATGCACGGATCTGCTTACATCGGCCTTTTACTCAGTCCCTAAGTGGCTGACATGTCACCATGCCCCCGTAAACATGGCAGATTAGTCTGAAATGCACTATATTTGTCTCAAAGGCATAATCAAAAAGGAAGAAAGGATACCTTTTGGGAATAGATAACAAAGGCTAAAAACATTCTCAAAATGTATTTCTAAAAGACCTCTAACTCAGAAAAAAATCCCAAAAGTTCATGGCCATGATGAATTCACTGCACAAGATAGAATATTGGGTAATTGTGTCTGCTATAAGAGTCTGAAAGTCCTGTGATCATTTTGTGGTTGTCTGAAGTTCAAAAAAAAATTCTAGCTATAAGCCAAGATTATAAAATGGACTTTAGTGTCCATTTTGATATTGTTATTTGCTCTGGGTTATACAGATACCATGAACAGTGGAAAAAGAGCTGGTGGTGCTGGTCAGCAGCAGCTGAACATGATCCAGCTGTGCCCAGGTGGCCAAGCAGGCCGATGGCATCCTGGCCTGGATCAGCCCTGCTGTGGCCAGCAGGAGCAGGGCAGTGACCGTCCCCCTGTACTGGGCACTGCTGAGGCCACACCTCAAATCCTGTGTTCAGCTCTGGGCCCCTCACTGCAAGAGAGACATTGAGGGGCTGCAGCGTGAACAGAGAAGGGAAATGGAGCTGGGGAAGGGTCTGGAGCACAAGTGCTGTGAGGAGCAGCTGAGGGAGCTGGGGGTGTTTAGCCTGGAGAAAAGGAGGCTCAGGGGCAACCTTGTCACTCTCTACAACTGCCTGAAAGGAGGGTGTAGCTGGGGGGCGTGGAGGTGGTCGACCTCTTCTGCCAGGTAACAACTGACAGGAGAGGACATGACCTCCAGCTGTTCTAGAGGAAGTTCAGGTTGGATATAAGGAAGAATTTCTTTGTTGAAAGGGTGGTTAAGCATTGGAAGGGGCTGCCCAGGGAAGTGATGAAGTCACCATTCCTGGAAATATTCAAGAAATGACTGGACTTCCATGGTTTAGTTAACGAGGTGGAGATCAGTCAAAGCTTGGGCTCAATGATCTTGGCAGATCTTTTTCAAACTAAATTATTCTGATTCTCTGAACACTGATCAAAACACCTGATTTCTTCCTTCCATACAGAAATCCTGTGTCATATGACTTTTCAACCCTGTAGCAATGTTCAGAGAGCCATTACTTGATGTTTTTACTGAGTACAAGGTTTTATAGTTGCATGTGCTTCTCTCCTTTAATGCTTTTTTAAAGGGCAAAGCATTTTTGACCTGAGCCTTACAAATAGGTCTAAATAAACATCTTGTAGTGCTTCTCAATATATTGAGCAAGGCCTAAAAATGCTGGATCTTCTTACGGTGTGTTAATATACTAGAAATAAAAAGTCTCATCAGATGGGTTTTTCTTGTTTTCTGACATTTAGGATGTACCTAAATTACATTTTGAAGATAGAAAACCAGTTGTATTCATTAGAAAGCTTGCCAGCCATCTTCTACAGGCTTTTGTTTCTAGCTATCACTAGAAGTTCTTAACACACTGAATAATGCAGGCTGTGCCTGAAGCTAAGCCTTTCCTGTTCTTACAGTTGAAGTATTTTTGACCAAAGCCCTTTAGCACTACCTGCTGTTGGTAAGCACTTCAGTAGTGAAGCAAACCAACCAACCCATGAAATCATCTGCTTCCTTTCAGCTCTGCTGTTGTGATTCAGCTCTGTACAGGTATCATATTTATAGTTTTTAAATAATGTTTGGGAGGTTGAAGTGCCTGGCCATGGCAGCTCACCTGAGTTTGGAGAGCTGAGACCTCCAGCCCCTGCAGGAGCTGTTCTCTTTGTCTGCGAGCTGCTCTGTTGTGCTCGCTGCGGTACAAGAAGCACAAAAGATCAAACACTTGGCTCATGTTTTCAAAGATCTCAGCTGTATCTACAGTTGGGAGCAGCCTTTAGGGATAGGGGGATGTGAGTTCCCTAATACCAAGTCCATGACAGAGGGAAATGTGGTCAAAGCTTTCAGTTGATTTCATGGCACTTTGGAATGGCCTAATTATATGTGTGCACAATAAACACACAGCATAATTTCTGACCTGCAGCTGTTTCTTCAGCTGCACTGTGGTTATGCTTTCTCATGCTATATGTGCAATAGTGAAAGTGAGACCTAAATTTGTATTTTCTGACAGTCAATGCCTTGGTAGTACCTTAGGTGGGATCTTTTCTTTCTTTTCAAGTAGAGTAATAGGTCTCTCTAACTTTTTAGGAAGGTGAGCTGCTTANGGTTATGCTTTCTCATGCTATATGTGCAATAGTGAAAGTGAGACCTAAATTTGTATTTTCTGACAGTCAATGCCTTGGTAGTACCTTAGGTGGGATCTTTTCTTTCTTTTCAAGTAGAGTAATAGGTCTCTCTAACTTTTTAGGTAGGTGAGCTGCTTACCCGTGTTCCTACCTACACCCAAATATTCATCTCAGTTGCCAGTGATATGTCAGTAGCATGAAGAGCAGGGATCCTGCAGGGATCCTTCCTTCCTGTCCTCTCCTCCCTGCCCAAACTTAAGGTTGGTTTATCTTCCGAGCAGGAGAGGATGGGGCTGCACTCCACCCATGCAGTGCAGCTCCAAGCACACATTTCTTGCCTTACATGCTGTTTGTGGCAGGCTGACCTTTCTTTCCTTCTGAGAAGTCAGCTTGCAGCCACAGAGCTAATATCCAAAGCCCTCCCAACTTTCCACAGCTCGGAAGCCTGTGAGCATACTGCCAGGCTGGACTGTCAGCATTGCTGGATTTATTGGTTTGTACTGCTTTGTGTCATGGTGACCTGACTTGGACAGAGATTTGCTTTTAGTTTAGTTCTCTTTTTCCCTTGGAAGATGAAAAGGAAAAAAAACCAAACTAATATTTTAGGTATTTTTTGGTTTAAAATTTTTGTGGGTTTTTTTTTTCAATGAGTGCTATTAATTTATTAGATTGACGTTATTTGCATGAAGAATGGTACTTCAGCTTCTCAGATGCATGCAGTAAAAGGTGACTGCATGGATATTAATAACTAAGTTAAAATTTATCAGTCTGTTTACCTTAAAGAGAAAATAAATACCATCAGAAAATAGTCTTCAAATGCTGTTGGAACTAATGCGGCAGTTGCATAACTTCAAATTCATGAGCAGTGCTGCTCCCTTGATGTATTTTTTTGGTCACATTTAGGAATTTTTTCCCTGGCTTTAACCCACAGTGCTCTGTATGAGGCACTTAAAGCATATATACAGGACATCAAATAGTGGTGAGCTTTCATTAAATTCCAGTGTATCCTTTAAAACTGGCAACATTTCAATTTCTTGCCGGCGTGGGGTGGGCTCATTATAAAAATACCATCACGAGCCTTTTAGTCATAGATCGTGTTTTTCTGACCATGAAAAGCAAGTTACCTTTTCACCTCTATGGATATAATAGTTCCACCAATTTAGCATTCAGGCATATCAGTGAGGAAGTTCTCACAGTGTCATTTAAATAGTCTCACTCTGTTGCATTTTCCCACACTCAATTCAAATGCCTATAGCCAGTTCATGACTAAAATCTGCTTTTGCTTTGTGCAGGAAAAAAAAGAAATAAATCATGGTCAGGAAATCAGAACACTGCATCAGTGAGCTTCAAACAAGGGGCTAGATTGGAAGAAAAGCAGGTAGTGAGCATAATAAGCACCTTTGACATTGAATCAGAAATAACTGGGCAGAGAAATACAGAGACCTTTGTATTACACAGGCAAGATTTATATGATCGCTGTAGGTTGCTCATTCCAGGGATATGCAGTTCTCTCAGAGGCCTATTTTTCATATGCTGGATGGGAATGTAGCAATGCTCTTACACTGCATACCCTGTATTGTTGGGTGATGTCCAGTCTGAGACTCTAATCTGTGATATCTCCAGTTGAGAACAATGTTCTCATCACAGTGCTGCTCAAAGGAACTGATTTATTCCGGCAGGCCTGTCTTGGCTATATGGAGCATGAATACGGGAAGCATCAAACCATCATTTGCATGGCAGTATGATTCTGAAAAGCTGTGGACATGGTCTGACTGAGAGTATTTGAAAAAGAAACACCTGGCCACCTGCAATTAATATGTTCTCAATCATTTCCCCAGATTCCAGCAACATTCCAAAGACTAAAACATGAATTTTGATGGCCCATATTCTGTTGTAGATGAAGGATAACACACTTGACAAAAATTTATAACTGTTAAATAAAAAAAACTGACATAATGCTGTCAGGACAGGTTTTCAGCCTGCCTGTGGGGCACTACACACAGCAGATGGGAATATCATTGTTTGGGACTGTCATCACCACACATCAGGCATTGGTCAGCTGAGGATGGCAAGGCTTTTCACTTAAAAATGTAGATTTTTTTATCCTAAAGCTCAGCTTACAAGACAGTCACACTGCACTGCCCAGTTTATTTCTTACAATAATTTTACACAATCACCCCCTCCAATTGCTGTTATAAATAGTTCCTAGTAATGGCTACAGCCAGCTGAGGTTTTACTGGGAGACAGAAACTGTTTCCCTTTCTCAGGCTTCAAAATACAGGTAATGTCTATTTGGCTGCCCACAGCCAAAAGGTTGCACAAATCAGACATTAAAAAAAAAGAAAACTCCAAACATCTGAAATGTTGAAAATATTACTTCATGAAGTTTTTCACTTCAAGTATCCCTAAAGCCTTCCCTGAAGGCAGACATTAATTTTAAGAAAAACTTCATGATAGAGAAAAGCACAACCCAAAGCTACTCACTCCTGCAGTGCATGATCTGTTTAAGTTTCTGAACTTCATACAGCCTCTAAATTCCAGTTCCCATATTTGTGAAACATTTATCCTCCCCTCACTCCTATGCCTTCAATACATCTTCTTTTCCCAATGGGTTACTTGGATGTGTAATACATTAACACTTTATAGAGCATTTGTAATCCTCAATGGAAAAATTCTGTAGAAAGCCAAACAATCCTTAACTTTGACTGAAGTTCATATTTCTCTGTATTTAACATTCAGAATCATGATAGACATAATTTATGCTTTGTTGCTATTGTTTTTATTTTTGGAAAGAAAAGAGACTTGTATAAGATTTCTGTATTTTCCTCTTGAGAAATGGAGCTTTCATCTCTATATTTGTACATCTGAAATAATAACTTCAAGTATTTTTGCAAAGGCATTGTCTAGCTACATTGTGCCATGTCCAATAAAATGGGGATTGTGCTTGCTTTGTAGTAGTATGAGAAGTGTTTAATTGTTCAGCTACCAGTGGATGTACAAAAATCCACTAGACTGAGTGGAGGGTAAAGCTGCAGAATGGCACTGCTGTCACTGCACACGGGGCTGCAGCTGCCAGTACCAGGCTGGTGGAGCCACTTGTGCTGCAGTCCTACAGAGCAGCTGCTGAGAGGCTGATTTTGGGGGGAATGCTTTGGCAGCTCCAGGTTAGAGACAATGCACACTGATTATTTACTGAGGTTAAACCCCTATGGCTGAGATGGGGTAGGGTGGGGTGGGGGTGCAGAACTGTTTTCCATTTTGTTTGAAATTCAAACCCTCTAGAGCACAGGATACAATAAAACCTTATCTAGTTATCTATTTATATCTTTATTTATTCTTACATGGAAGGTTGTGACTTTAATTAAAATTGCAATGGTCAAACTGCCAGTCTATAGAAGCATCAAAATAAGCTACAATGCATTCCTGATCTCCTGGCATAAACACATACAAAGGGAAAGCTTATTAAAAAGCCTGCCCTGCAGTGCAGAAGGTCCATGCACAGCAGAGGTGCTGATGTGGGAGCAGAGGCCGTGGCACTGTGGGAACGGAGGAGCTGGCACAGCGCTGCTGGTCCAGATCAGCAAGAATACACCTGAGTAGAGACACCATTAACACAGCAGCCTACACACTGGGTAATCATTTATTTGCAACTATTTACAAGCCAGGGTTTCAGAATAAATTGTCCCCAGACTTTACAGAGGCAGTGCCTGAGCTCACTACCATGTCCACACCAAGAACGGGAGCTTTCTGCTTCCATAATTGGTCAGTGCCATATCTGCTCTCTGAAGTGCAAGATGCAGCACTGCACGATGCATCCATCTACCATCCATCCACCCTGGGATCCTCAGTCATGGGGAGAGAAAGTCATGGAGTCATGGAAGAGCTTTTCTTGTTGCTGGTCATTCACCTGGATGGTACAACCTTTCCTTGGCTGCACCAACAGGGCACATCACCCCTGGCTTTTAAGGAAGTGACTCCAGTGCTCAGGTGATCCTTCCCTCATCCTTAACCTGTTCTGCTTCCCACCCCACTGCCTTCAGATGTGGTGTGCAACAGGAAAGGAGTGGGACCCACAGCCTGGTGAGGGGCACAGGCAGAATGACTGGGAAATGCCATGTGTCCTCCATCAACAGGAGAGACCACCCCCTCCTTTCCTGTTCTGAGGAAATACTGGCAAAATACTGGACTGCTGGTTTAGGTGTCACCCCTTTCTAAGGATATGCAGCAGTGTTAGTGTGTCCTCAGAGGAGGATTAGTCATGCCAACAACGCCAATACTTATGGACACAATTTTCACATAAGAACATCTTGAAAGTGATGTTGCAGTTTCATTTCTGAATGTCCTGGTACTTGTGCATTCATATTTGAAATGTTACCACTGCTCCATGTACACATCACAAACAGTTTGACAGGGCTGGGACTTACCACACAGATGATTCATTTTCCAAATTTAGTTTTAAACATTCCATGCAGTATAAAACAACTGGGGAAGGCATTTAGTCAGTACAAAAATACATGAATTTAAGTGGAAGTTCTATTGGCAGCTAGCACACAGAAGAAAATAATCTTTAAGTCTTTGAGACACTTGAACTTCAAGGTGTCTAAGAATGTGACCCTGCTTAAATATGCATTCAGTTAAGCACATCTGTATTGGTACCTTTATTTAGGTCCCAATTATTTATTTACACAATACTGTTCCTCAGGATTGAGTGGAATAGCTTTGTGTGTGCATATCTATATATCTAAATATCTATTTATGTATGTATGCATCTATATATCTATATATGTATGTATGTTTGTACGTATGTATCTAAATATATATCTGTTCTGTCCCATTTCAGCCTCAATGCACACCTCTTTTGATAAAGAATAGTTTGGGGGTTTGACCTTTTTAACAGACATAGTAATAAAAGGGTATAAAGAATAAAATAAGATTACTCATTTGACACAGGATGTCTAAACCCTTTGAGGTAGAAGGTTTTGCTTTAACCTTTAGCAGATAACAATCCCCCTAAATGAGACAGGTTTTTTATTGTGACATCTCAGACTCCATAATGATGCAGATGCTCTTGAGCCTGACTCATCTCTGCACAGCACAAGTGAGCTTCCTCTTAAACATACTAATGAGTTTAGCAATAATCACTGGCTGCTCACAGGCAAGGCAGTGCTGGTATTTTGTTATTATCTAAATGAAAGAAATAAGTGGTGTCGGAGATCCTGCTGTGTGGGAATTCAGTTGAAACCATCATTTGCTTTCCTGTGTGTCTGTAATGAAGGTGCTGCAGTGCTGGAGAAGGCACCAAGCTGAGCCAAGGCTGAGGTGATGCTCTGACCAGGTCCAGTATCCTAAGTCACCCTCTGTGAGCTGCACTGGGTTTGGTGTTAACATTGTTTCACTCCGATGTTCCTGCAGGGAAGGGTGACCTAAAGGTGTGCCAGGGAAAGTGAAAAGTGAAGAGCTCTTTTTGTTCCTTCTGCTTTCAGGAGAGGATCGATTTGTGACAGATTCACAAATAACACCATGATAAACGCTGTCTTGATTTTCCCTCTGGATATAAACTATCCAGCAAAGGTAATTAGCTAAAAAGCCACAATACTCACCTGAGTTTCTCATGCTGATGTGCAAACAGATATCGCTGTTATGAACATGCTTACATTTGGTTTCCCAGTTCATTTAGGAAATATTTCAAGGCATCATTTAAACAAAGATGAGGAAAAAATATTAAGGCAAGGGTTTGGCAGGGGCAGACTTGGTTCTGTGTTGCTCTGAGGGTAAAAATAATTGTGCTGTTTTGTTTTGTATTGTCTGAACTTCAGGGAG
>VZUA01019739.1:10671-24103 GCA_013401035.1 Horornis vulcanius | reverse complement strand
TCCAGCAAACTGCTTTTTTTTTTTTTTGTTCCTATGTTCTGAAATACCCTCTATTAACTCTGTGGCCTAGCTTTGTACACACAGACCAACACTGGACTTCTTTAGCTGACTGGGATTTAGTTGTTCTTCCTTTGATGTCTGAATGCTTCAGTTACCACTGCAGCTGTGTAGTGATACTCATATTTTTCCATTTGCTGTCACAAAACCAGGTATTAACTCTCAAAGGGACTTGGTGCCTAAAGGAAAGTAGAAACCTGTTTTCCTTAGGTACAGCAAATAAGGATAGACAGATGGCTGGGACACTAATAAGAAGTTGACCAAGGACTTAACTAGTGAAAATACTGAAGGCCCTATTAGCAACGGCAGATGTTTCCTGTAGCACGTGCTTATGCTTCTCTGGGTTTGATTAAAAGTTTGATTAAGTTGTGTATGTGTGTAGGTGAGTAAATCTTCCTTCAAATATGAACTGAGCCTGTAAGATGGGTAAAAATTTCACTAAATGCTGGATCACCATGACTGAAGTCATAGGCTTTGTTGTACCCATTTGTGACCTCATTCTGGTGTCCCGAAAACTGGTGATCATCCCTTGGTCTCACTGAAATCAGGGGAATCCCTGCTCTAATGCTTCCTCCTGTTTCTCTATTCTCTGGCTCCAGTCTGTGAGCCATCCCTTGTAACTGGCAGAAAGACAGTGACTTCTGGATTGTCATAGAATCCCAGCATGCCTGAGGTTGGAAGGGACCTCTAGAGATCATCTAGTTCTACCCTCTGCTCCAAGATGGATCGTCTAGAGCAGATTTGTCAGGACAGTGTCCAGTCAAAATATCTCTGAAGACGGAGACTCTACAACCTCTCTGGGGAGCCTGTTCCAGTGTTCAATCACTGCTATGGTAAAAAACGTTTTAAAATGTTTAAATGTAGTTTCCTGTATTTCAATTTCTGGTCCTTTCTTCTTTTACTCTCACTGGACATCACTATGAAGAGCCTGGATCCAACTGCCCATCAGGTATTTATAAATGTTGTTAAGAACCCCCCCTGAGCCTTCTCNGGGAGCCTGTTCCAGTGTTCAATCACTGCTATGGTAAAAAACGTTTTAAAATGTTTAAATGTAGTTTCCTGTATTTCAATTTCTGGTCCTTTCTTCTTTTACTCTCACTGGACATCACTATGAAGAGCCTGGATCCAACTGCCCATCAGGTATTTATAAATGTTGTTAAGAACCCCCCCTGAGCCTTCTCTTCTCCAGTCTAAACAGTCCCAGCTCTCTCAGCCTTTGCTCAAAGGAAAGGTCCTCCAGTCCCTTCATCATTTTTGCGACCCTTCTCTGGACTATCTCCAGCATGTTCACATGTCTGTTGTACTGGGCACCTCAGAACTGGAACACAGCACTGCAGGTGCGACTCGCCAGTGCTGAGCAGAGGGGAAGGGCCATCTCCCTCAGCCTGCTGGCTGCACTCCTGACACATCCTGAGGGGCTGTTGGCCCTTTTTGCCACAAAGGCACTTCGCTGGCTTGTGTTCAGCTTAGAGTCCACCAGGACCTCCAGGTACTTTTCTGTCAAAATGTTTCCAAGGCCGGTGGTCCGCAGTGTGTTCTGTTCCTCCTCACTTCCCTTTGTTGAACTTGGTGAAATTCCTTTTTCCCATTTTACCAGCCTATCCAGGCACTTCTGAATGTGAGCACAGCCTTCTGGTGTGTCAGTGACTCCTCCCAGAATCGTGTTGTCTGTGAATCTGCAGAAGGTACACTCTGTCCCATCATCCAGGTCACTGATTAAGTTGTTAAATAGTAGTGGCTGTATTATCAGCCCCTGGATACACCATTAATGACTGGACGTGTTTTCTCCAAACACAATATTTTATGACCAGGAGCTCATCCAGTTTTCAGTCTAATTCACTATCTACTTATCTAGCCTGTATTTCATTGTTTTGTCTGTGAAGATTTTATGGGAGACAGTGTCAGAAATCTTACTGCAGTCAAGATAGTAAGGACTTCTGCCCAGTCCTCTCAGTGCAGAAAGCTTGGGTTCATCAGACATGATTTCCCCTTCATATGTCCATGTTGTCTGCACCTTCTTCTTCTTCATATGCATGGAAATGCCTTCTTCCAGGAGGATTTGCTCCATGTCCTTTCCAGACTGACCAGCCTTTAGTTCCCCAAGTTATCCTCATCTAGAACTCAGATGTTTCTTCAAATATCTCAGTCTTTTGGAAGACAGATGCTGTAGCTCAGATGTGAGAGATAGTGCTGTCCTCATTAAAACTCTGTGGGTGTAAGAGGGAGCATAGAATGATCAGATGCTGCTGTGAGGAAAGCCAAGTACAGAAGAGGCTCTGAATAGCCTGGGGGAGTTTCTGACCCAAATATTCTCACATATTAGGTACCTCCCAGTTTCAGATGACAAGAAAATGGCTGCAGTGGAGCATAGATCTCATGGGAAGACCTGGTATAAAGGGAGAACAGAAACTATGTCCTGTTCAAGCCCTTCTTTCTGTGCACCACTCAATCCATCTGTTTAACAGAGCTCTGAGGGTTTACTTTAGTGCATGCATTTCAGGGATTTCCTAATAAGATTCAGGGGTTTTTTTATGCACCAGTGTGCTGATAAAGCTATAGAAATAGATAAAGAATGACTGGAAGAAAAGATTGAACCTGCACTTCTGTTTACCTATTAATCCTGACATAGGGTTGCTGTTACTGTTGGAAATAATTTAAACCCGTACTTCATAATATAATTTAAAAATCTGTCAAGTTCTTAAGTATGCTGAATAAATTCACTGATACTTGACAGGGATGGCAACTTACTGCTGTCTTCTGCAGTGAAAAGACTTGTAAAATGTTCATACATGTATGAGTTTTAGAAATTATTTATGACTATGGTCAGGTCTGTGCTCATAGGTATTTCTTGACTCTCAGTCTCCCCTGCTGCTAGTGTGGTTGGCATTGTACAGCATGTTTGGGAATTTGCCTGCCTAAAACGTGCCTGTCCAAATGATGTCACATCTAAAAAGCCACAAAAGGAGTGAAAAATTAAACTGGGAGATGGTATTTACTCTGCTTTACCTATCCTTGAATATATTCTCCAGGGTTCAGGGAGGTTCATTTTGCTTAGGCTGATTCTTACAGTCCTAGAGTTTGTCTGTTAGAAAAAGTCCCAGTGTGAAGAGGCACTACTATATTTTTTCCTCCCCAACTCAGCTATGTAGTTAAAATCACTGTTTAAAATCATCGTGATGCTATCTTCGGCCTCTTTTCTCACACAGCCAGGAGAGTGCCACAAGTGGACTTGCTTAAAATTGTTCATGTCTCAAGCCTGAGAGGGCAGCAGGGAAAAGGTGCTGTGTGTCTTGGTTTCCTTTCCCTTCTATGGCATCGTCTGTGGCCTCTCTGAGGGAGCCTGGGGGACCATTTCTCAGTGGTGAGAAATGGGCGTTGGCAGGGGGAAAGACTCATTGCTCCTCGCTCAGTGTAACTCCGTTGGTCTGCATTTGATGCCTGTTGTAGATGATGTGATCCTTTGACAGTCAGCTCCTCTGTCTTCCCTCCACGTGAGAAGAGAAGCTTGTCAGCTGATGGAGAAGTGTGGATATGGAGTTGGCCTCTTACACTCTTTAGATCCGGGGTCCCTGTCCATCCGTGTGTGAGGAATAAAGGATCAGCAAAAGGGTGGTAGTGCAAGTAATATTCACATATGTCCTTTTTTATATATAAATATATATCAGGCAATAGCAATCAAGGCCTTAAGCTCAGTAGACATTCTTAATTACATTTTATATCTGTAAAATACATTGAATTCTATCGATGTCGTATTCTCCTGGGACTTCACATACAAAGTGTCCTGCTGATCCTGTCCAAACAGAGCAGAATAGGCCTGATGGAAGGTGGTCCAGCCTGATTGCTGCAAAGGGATAAAGGGGGGCAGTACCTTCAGCATTGACTGAATAATTAGAGCACGGGGGAAAAAGGTGGTGTGTCTGTAAGCTCAGCTTCATCCTGGAGGCAGCAATACCAAAGTGCACTTACAGGTGGGGTGTTGTAGTTGCTTCTTCATGGCACGGGCAAGTTGCTTGGTCCTGTGCTGTAGAGGAGGTCTCTCTGGGCAGCTGGAGTGATCCTTTGAGATTTGAGAAGTCTTTACCGTATTGGGATGATATATACCTTGGAAATCACACAATATGCTGAAACCAGACATGAAACAAAAATTAGAAATAAAAATTCCAGCAACTCCTAGTTGTGCAGCTTGCAAATAGTACCCCCAGGGCTGAATTTCTACGCTATCTGTGCAGAGAGGAGATGGTTGTCTTTATGAGAAATTAGAGCTGCTGTCTAGATTTTATTTGTCTCTCTCAAATACTCTGTATGGCAGCATTACATTATTATTATCTGAGACTCTGATCTGTGCAGTGACATGCAGTACATTTAGGACTGTGAATAATTGCTTTTCACATTTAATGCCAATCACGAGCTGAGTAGCTCTCAGGGCTTCTGAAGATAAGATGTCTGCTTAAAGCACTGCAAGTATATTGAAGGTGACAGGAAAGAGGTGACTCTGGATGACATTCAGCTCTTTTTCTAGTGCAAGGGCAACATCTCCACTAAGGTAAGGAGAGCAGTTTTGGCTTAAAGAAAATCCAGTATCGCCTTTCCACATTTCACCTGCAGAGACTTCCTGAAAAGAAATGCAGCACAAGGAAAGGAATGTATTTCCCATTTTCCCTTCCTTCCCTTGAAAGGAAAAAAGTGATTCCAGGAAAAGAAGTCTGGTTCTGGAGATTGAGACTGCTGACCCTTGTGAAAGTGCTAGTTTCATAAAAGAGGTAGAAAGGGAAGAAAGGGCTTAGCACTTTCAGGGTGAAGGATCTGAAGTCATTCCCCTAATGCCTCTCTTTTCCATTCAGAGCGTAAAGGGAAGGTAGGGACTGCAATCTCACCCTGACAGAAGCTGTCCTCAGTGGATGTACTTCCTCCCTCTCCTGGCTATCCCAGGATCACAGAAACAGAAAAGGAGCCTGAGAGTGCATCTTCTCCTCATGTTCTCCTATGGTCCTGTGTTTTGAATTTCTCAGTGAAAGGAGAATTATACCCTGCCTGCCTGTCCAGCTGCTGTCTATCCACTGCTTACCAAAACTGGAAGCATTAACACTCCCCCTGCAGGTACTCAATATAAAAATGTATCAGGAGGCCAGCAGTGTAAGTGTAAGAAAAGCAAAGTCTACTAACAACCCCCAAACTTGCTTTTTCAAATCCCTGAAGTGAGTTTTAATAAGAGTAATTGAAAGAGCCCTTGAGAACCTCTCCCTTTCAAATGCAGATAATCATTTTAGCACTGTTTCACCTTTTATCATTCATGTGGTTTCCAAATGTGTTCAGAGTTTGACTCTTACCTATGTGCAAGATGTACGAATAGCCTAGTGACCTGCCAAGATGAGCACTGCCAGTGGAACAGAGAGGTGAGGCGTGTGGCCTGAAGAGCCAGAGGAGGGGACAGAGTAGCAGAGCCTGGCACTGCTGGTGTCACTCTGGTCCACCTGTGGCTGGGGAGAGCACAGCAGGCCCCCTGTAGTGACAAGCTTCCATGGTGCCCGTAGCATCCCTGGGAACTGATAGCCATAGAGAGCAGTAGGTAAGGCCCTGCGTAGGGCAAAAGCATTTTTCATCCGCCAGCGAAGATGTCCGCAGCATGCGCATCACAAACCAGGGGCGAGTCAAGTCTTTGCCTGACACCTTTTCCTCCACTCTTCTTGGTCTTTTTCAGTTGGAGGAGGACAGGCCTTCTCAGCACTCCCTCCCGAGGTACAGCCCCCTGAGAAGACTGGCGTCCTCCGTTTTCTCCTCCTCAACCCTGGAGACAGAACACTACCCTCACGTTGGTGGCACTTTCATACAGCGCAGCCGTTCGGCGGAGAGCAGCCCCGTGCGCATGCCCCACCGCAGGCACATGCCCCTCACGGCAGGAAACCACAGACTCATGCCTTCCGTCCTCCGCATTTCCAGGTCCCAGCTCCAGCAGGTGTGGGCCCGCTTCACACACAAAACATAGCCTGTTCAGGGAAGCAGCAGCCTCCATAATGCAATAATAGATCCCACCCGCCCACAATGTGTCACCACTTAATGCAATATTGAATCCCAGACAACACTGGCCTAAGGTACTGTAACTTCCAAAGCCCCTGCAGCCAGACCCCACAGAGACTGAAAACATCTGCCTTTCTAAACCTCCCAGCAGCCTGAGCGAGGGGCGGCAGCAAGGCTGAAGATGAGAACGCAGATGGTGAAGGTGTGGTGTGTGAAAGAGGCGGCTGCCAGGGCTCATCTGAAAAACCCGCTCGTGCATCCTGCGGCCTCGGGGTAGGAGGTGCAGGGCTGCCTCACTGAACACGTGCAATCGAGCAACAGATATTGCCAAGTTATGACTGGAATGGAGAGACTGTGGAGGTGTCAGCAAGTGTTACCTTCCTCAGCAGATCGATTCAAGCATCTCTGTTGGTGTCTTACACTGGGCCGAATCTGTAGGCGGTTTTACTCCATCTAGATGTAGGCAGACTCCCACTCAAAGCTCACCTGAGGCAGGACCTCAGGTTTGTCCCTCTTGTGGAGTTACAATCATGTATCTCTTTGTTGCTTTGGCTTTGGAAATCCCCTTGCTTTTGTTGCAGTTTGGTTTCCATACAGTGACCACACATTTCTGTCTCTCTGGCTGTGCCTCTGTTACATGACAGTGGGACTGTTTGTCTGCTCTCCACTCCTAAGCTGCTCCAAATTTTCCTACCTGCCCCCAGAGGCACTGACTGTCGAGTTGGATAGCAAAGGTTTTCTTACTGATCCAGCTGTATATTATGCTGTTTTTAAATTCCAGAAATTTTAGGCAACTGCAGCTTTTCAATGGCAGAGCAGTCCTGCTTCTTGGCCTTGCTTGGAAATGCCTGTGATAACAGATCTCATTTGAGAAATAAAGTGGCCTCAGCTCCTGGTATACAGAGCCCATGAAGCCCTTTGCTAAAACTGTGAATCTCAAAAGAAAAGGGAGATGAAAGTTGATTTAAATTGTCATAAGTATCCTTATTTCCTGTGTTTGCAGAAATATATCACCCTTCTCAGTAGAGCTGCAGTGTAAAACACCAGACTGTATGGAGACTTTCTGTAGTTAAGTGAATGTAGTAACTGTCTTCTATTGCCATGAGCCTTTGGTCTCATCTTCTGGGAGAACAGGCAGTATAGATGTTAAGGTGAAGGAAGAAAGGCTCATTGCTCCTTCTCAGGGCTCTAGGGAAGTGCAAGTCCAAAGTAAAATACTGTGCAGAAAATATACAAGCATGGGATACAGGCAAGAAAACATGCTGAAAGCTCAGACAGATGTGAAAATGGGTTGGAGTAAGTGTGGGTGTTGGAAGGAAGTTATGACATGGAGGTATCACTGCATAGGTAGGCTGTTTCCAGTGGGCTTCTGAGGAGCAATTCCTCCCGAGCAGTTTCTGTAGGTGCATCTGCCCTACCTGAGGCTCCCTTAGTATTAGATTCACCCTCCCCTAAGCAAGGCCAGATAGTGCAGCCCCAGACAGGGTGGGTGGTGCTTTCTGAAGTTCCTAGGACATTGGCCCGGTGTGTCTGCATGCTGCAGGACACGGTCTGACAGGATGACAGAGCATCCTGGGGGTGCAGGGGTGGAGATGGGGGGGCAACATGATCTCCCTGAGAAGATTCAGCACAGATATGACCAGAACTCTTCCCACAGTCATTCCTGAATCAGTGACATCAATTTCTTTTGATTTGCCCCAAGAACATGTGTGAACAGGACGGTTTACTGTTCAGACAAAATTTTTACCTGCATTCTTTTCACAAGCTTTTTAAAATTTTAAAATTTTTTAAAAAGGTACTGGGTGCTGCCAAAAATACTCGGCTTGAATTAACCACTAGCCTAATCCTGTTTGGGGGTTCCCTTGTCAAGCACAGATACCAGAAAGAGCAAGGCTTTGCTTTTCTCAAAGTGACACAAGAAGGTATGATTTCCTTAAGTAGACTCTGCTCTGATGTTACTTTTTTCCATCTTCAATAGAGACTTTAATGGAAGAACAGATTCCAGAAAAAACGGCATTTGTGGAAGCACTAGACTTAAGTCAGTAACTCTTAATAATTTTTGTTCATAGCATCCAAAACACTGATGTTCACTTTTCAAAGTCTGTTTTAGGAATTAAAATTACTCTTGTTCTATTTTTAAAGAATAATCAAACAATTTTTAGTTTTGCCAGTCAGAAAAGGGAACAAACTAGATAACTGGGTATTTATAAACTCTAAGCCTTCTGTTCAGACAGAAACAATGACTAGCCAGTAAGTAGCTCTATACATAAATTTCAAAGGTCAGTAATCTATCTAATGCTACTCATAGCATAATCATCATTATGCTACTCATATAAACTTGATGCTGCTCTTAGTTCAAAAATCTGATTTATAAAGATGGTTGATTTATATAGACTTCAATATGACTTTCTTCCAGTGAAAATTATTAATAAATTGAAAGCCAACTAGACAAACAAAATATGTTTATATGTTGCTATCTCTTACAAGAGGGGCTGTTTCTCATTAGGGCTCCTGACCTCCTGCCCTTAACTGAGCACTATTCCATGCCTTTAGTGGCTGTCAAGAAGAACAAAGAAATCACTGAGGAGAAGGTTTGCAGTGACAGAAGGTGGGTGGTTTGATGAAACACTACTGACAGACCGGCTCTGCAGCAAGATCTGAATTGCTTGATAAATTGCTTGTGTTCAAAGTAATGATTGCATCCACACAGGGACAAGGTCATGTTTGGAGTATGAAAGATGTAAGTCACACGTACAGAATGAGAGAAACTGTGCCCTGGGAGGTGCTGTCTCTCAAAATGAGATGGCAGTTAGGTGAAGTAATTAGCTGCATCTAAGTTCTCCCTATTCTGCTGCAGAAAAAAAAAAAAATAGATTAAATACATTCATCTGTGGCGTATCAGCAGGAAAATGGAGGATATGAGCAAAGGGAGATCTTTTGTGGTGGTGAGATCACTACCAGACATATCCAAGTCTTGTATGGACATTTCTGTAAAAGATTTTCAAAACCTAAAAGAGAAGTGATACAAGAATGTTTCTGTAAAACCTGCCTTGTAGAATAAGCTGGAAGAAATGCAGTCTGTCATTATATACAAAACTAAAAAGTGACATGATTGCTGTTAGGTGTCTCTGCCTAAATAGAGCAAGAGGGGTTTTAACCTACCAAGCAAAGATAGGAGGCTAAGTGCTGGAAGATAAAACAGGAAAGGTAAACCTATAAGCAAGATGCTCATTTTAAAGACATAAGTATGTGGTAAACACTGAAATACATTATTAAAAGCCACTGAATTCTTTGCTGTTCAGTTTCTGTAAGGTGGGATATTAGTTTCTAAACCAATCCTGTTAAACCATCAAGTTTGGGCTCTATACCAGAATAATTGGACATGTTGCTGTCACCTGGATTTTATGGGAAGTCTTATTTCATGATCAATATGGCTTTTACAATTTAATTCTGAACAAATTAATTGGTGCTAATGGCTGGAATCCTGATGTTAAAGTATTATGCAAAAAGTATTAAAAATAGTCAATTTAAAGGGTTTTTTAACATCTTCATCTAATGCTGTATTAATTACTATGGAATCCACGTTTTGTTGAGGAACAGTTGGCAAATTAAAGAAATGTGAAAAGAGGTCTTTTTTTATATATGGAAATGTAATAAATTAATATTGAAACTAGTTGCAGTGCAATTCTAAAAAAAAAAAGAAAAACCTTATGTAGATTACATTTATATTGCATTTATTTATTGTGTTTCATTTATAATGACTGCAATTATAAATGTAAATATGTCCAAAATCAGTTGGCAAAAACCCAGCTGATGGAAGGCTGTTGACATGGAAATTGCTCATGGGGCTGTGGGCTGAAAAGTTAGTTGCCCTAGTTATTTGTCCTTCTATGTTTGGTAGGGGGTTTTTTAGTTCTTCGGATGGAATAAGTCAGTGGGAATCATCACTAGTGAAATGAAATTCCCTTTCAGCATCAGATTCTTGGGCAAGTTGTGTTTGTTCATCAGAAGGGTCCAAGATTTGCATCCTTAGGGAGATACTCTTCTTTTACTTCCCATTGTACATAGCACTTGTTCTCAGAATCCAAATTAGAAATGAGCATTTGCCACTCCCTCACAGAGATCATTGCCATCAGGACAGGAAGCTCTTGCTGGGGTCTCATGATCTACTTCAGTGAGCAAATGTTCATCACTTGTATATACATATAAAAGCCATCTTTTTATATCTTGGCCTCTTGGCTCCTTTCACTTTCTTTCTATGCAGAACAGGAGATGTTTCCAGTTGATTGCTCTCTCCTCAACCTCCTTCCCTCAGGAAGATATGATAGAGATATGATTTCTGTGAAAATGTTACTGTAAATGCTTGGGTTAAGCTAGCACTGGGTAGATGTGGTTGTGCCAGCACATGTTCACTTTCAGTTCTGGTGGGAGGGGGTTGACTGAAAATAGGTTGCACTGACACATCTGCAGCTCTGCAGATGCCAGTTTTCATTAGGAGTATCCTCTTGATACCCCCGTGATGACAAAGTTCCTGGTGTCAGCCAGACCTTGTCTATCATTCCCATTCTTTTTTAGTGCTGTTGGGGGGCAGGCATGTGAAAGAGTTATGGTGCATCACCTCTTTCACTATTTTAAGTCTCTTTTGCTGCAGTGATGACAGGCAGTAAGATAGAAATGCCCTGTAAAACAGCCATGTGGGTGATATAACCCCATCCTCACGCTACCTCTTTGTGATGAAGTCGTTCCTGTCCTACCACTCCTTCTCTTTGTTGTATGTCTGAACCTGGGCACTGTGGTGGTCGAGGCTGCTGCAGGACTGCTGTTCTGAAAGGGACAAGCTTGTTCACAACTTGTGTTTGTTGGGCTGAATGGCAGCTGATGCTCCCCCTGCCCAAGATGGAGAAGCTGTACTTCAACAGTGGAGTGAGATTAGGCAGCTGACGTGCTCCTCTGGGATCTCATCATTGCTCTGTAAGCAGAGACATTTCTCAGCAGCTGCCACCCACCTTCTGTTGAAATCTGAATCTGGGTGCAAGAACAGCAGCAGTTAGCTATAGCCCCAAGCTGCTGGTAGACTTCACCTGCAGAACCCCCTCACCTTCACCTCACTGGGAAGTTCTCTTACATCTGGTTGCCTCTTTGTTCCAGTTTGCCTCTCCCATCTCTTTCCCATAAGACAGAATCTTCTTGCTCTACCTTGGTTGCCTGTGTGTGTCCCACTCCACATGTTGGTAAACCCTGTGGTTTGCCTCCATTGGCATTCATGGAATCTCATCCCCTGCATCCTTATTGCATCCCTGGATACCTGCACTACCTTCTGCCTTTGCCATTCCCAAGAACTTGCAGACCATGTCTCCTGCACTGGTTTCTTATGCATTGCATAGCTTATGGTGCCCCATAGAATCCCTATAGCACTTTGAGCGGCCAAGGGGCCTTCCCTCCCTGTGACTTCCTTGGAGGAAATTGAAAAAAAATGGCACCTTTTGGCAACTGGAGCAGTCTCAGCTCTACATGGAATCTGTGTGAGGATCACACTGTTTAAAGGCAGCTTGATTTCAAAAATGAGAATGGATTATACCTTCCATTTTCAGGGCAGTTGCATGGGTTTCAAGTCCTGGAATCCTTAGGACTTAGCAAGCTCCCCCAGTTACTGTCTGCCTCAGCAGCTAAATTTAGACAGCTGGCAATGCTCTTTCCCATAAGACACAGGTACCATCTGCGTTTGCAAACCATGTAAATAGCTGGCTGAGCACCACTTCTGTTGTTGTGAGCATGTCTCTTAAGTTCCGCTTAAATCGTGCCTGGTCTCTTCAAGTGAGAAAATGCCCCAACTCCAGTTGCAAACTCTTCAGGTTCTCCCAAATGGATGTTTTCTGGGCTTGCAGATTGACTGTCCCCATTCTCCAGCCTAGGAGCTGGGAGAGTGGGGAGGTTTCAAATCAAATAGGGTATTTCAAGCAGGCAGGAGAGGGCAATTATAATTGCAACAGAGCTGACACTCTTCATTAACTGTAAACTTTAACACTGTTGTTTTCCTTCTGTTGCCTGTCTTAAAGTGGAGGTATCACAGACTGGTAGATTCCTTCTTGGGGACTGGTGTTCTTTACTTTGCCACATATAATGACTGTTCTTTCCCTGTCGAGCCTGTGCCACTGCCATTAGGCCACCGAAGTGTCTTGTTGTTTTAAACAATCTCTTTGTTTCTTCTGCAATTCCATTTGACACCCAGCTCTCCCCAGCTGCTTCTGGAGCAGGCAGACCCAGGTGTTACACAAGAAAGCAGCATGCCTTTGAGAACCAGCCAGCTATCCTTTTTCCTTTTTGCTATATTTTTTAGATACAGAAGCTCTGGAAAGAGGCCTGTTACTTGAACTGATCAGCCATAATAAGCAAAGGTGTTTTCAGCACCTTCCCCAGCCCATTCATGGGCGCAGAGGTTGAGTGGCTTTTCAGTAGCTAGGCTGTTTCTTTTCCTAAGGTGGCTCTCAAGCCAGTGAACACACACCTCTTCTAACTCACCTAGGCTGTGAGCACTTGAGGTGAGAAACAAAACAAGTGTCATTTGGGACACTGCTCTGTGCTTCAAACATTTCTTCCAAAGATTTCACTTTGGAGTATTTATCTACCTCATTTGTCTTTTGTTTCAGTAGCATTGCCAGGATTTGGTACCATCTTTGCCACTGACTACTTTGCCCCAGCGTGTGCAGCCTCTTTTGAGAGTCTTAGTGATTTGTTATGTAGTAGAAGCCTTCTGCAGTCAGAAAGACCCTTCTGCAGTCTAGGAAACCAGAGCAAACACCTCAGTTTAGCCTTTCCAGAGTTCATTCAGAAACAACACTTGTGGTATTCATACCTTCCTATGGGCTCTTAAACTCTAAAGATCCCCAAGTGCTTTATTTTTCCCATGAGTCACTTCCCTGCTGTTTGACATGGGAGAGTCAGCAGCAAAAAAAGCCTTTTCAGAACATGTCAGGATGAGGCCAAACATTTGGTTGCACAGAGGGAATTTCAGGAGGCTGAGTATTTTTAAATAATCTGTAAATTGTCAGGACAGTGGGTGGGACCTATATACCAAATACAACAGATATCACTGAGGCATTTCTTTGACTACAAATCACCAGGAACTTCCTTGCTCTCTCATGGAAAAATGCACTATTTGAATCTGGTGCTGTGATCCTTTGTAAATAAATTAAGGCAAGAAAATACAACCATTGCTTGTTCACTCCTCTCTTGTAAAATAGCTCAACAATAGGATGCTCTGTGAGACTGAAGGTCAGGAAGCCTGAAAAGAGGTGTTCAGTCCTTTTCCTGTTTTCTAGTGTCCTTCCCTCTCACACCGCCATCGATCTCCTATGATATG
>VZUA01019726.1:8443-21339 GCA_013401035.1 Horornis vulcanius | reverse complement strand
GCCCGGGCAGGTGCGATCGCGGCGGGCGAGGCAAGGGCCGGGCCCTCGGGGCTGAGCGCCCCGGCCAGCGCACCGCGGGACCGACACGCCGCAGCCGGAGCTCCCCAGGGAAGTGCGGTCAGAATCCCTCTGGACTGTGCTTTACTTCCTTAAATTAACTGTCATGGAAATTCTTTCCCTGGTGGGATTGTTTGGGTGTTTTTAGTATCATGCTCAGTGAAATCCCATCCCTGTGGAGTTATAGCTGAGCTCCACTTCTTGTCTCAGAAACATTTCTGTGCTGGTGGGATTGCCCTTGTAAGAGAAAATAAATTTTTTACTGGCTGAACACAGTATGACTGGTAGTTCAGTGGAAAAAACGTCTTCTGGAGTATTTTTGCTCCAAGTACTTTTGCAGGCTGCGGTTTGGAGAGGAGCGTGTGTCACTGTGATGTCCAACTAAAAACCAATATCCCATTCCTGTAACTTGCATTCATTACTGAACAGGAAAACTTAAAAGGGTTCGTCCCCTTAATGGTCTAGAATACGATTTGCAGTGCAAGAAATATATTGTTGGTGCTTGTCTAATATTTGTCTCTCAGGTTCTGAACTAGTAAATGCCACCAGAGGCCTGTAGGACGGAGGTAGCTGAACTAATAGATGGCTGGTTCTGTAAAAGGATGGTTGTTATCTGTTGTTTCAGCGAATACTGCTGACTGTCAGCCCCGTTCTTACAGAGGTGCAGAGAAGCAGTATGTCGTGACTTGTGCCCTATGGTGTTCCCCGAGGGAACCGACCTTTGAGGCGACCTAATTCCTTACAGTTCAGTTGGCATCTCCGGGCTGCGGGGCGGCCTATGGACTGGGTTCACAGCCATCCGAGTACAAAGGCTGGCCACGGGACTGAGTCTTCCTTCTGTTGCAAGTGTGACAAATTAACAGGGTAGAGATGAACTCGTGAGTTAAATGTCACCTGCCCTTTTAAACTTTATTTTTAGTGGAAAAAAAAAAAGCCAAATGAAAATAGAAATATTTTAATTTTAAAATCGTTTATTTTAGAAATTTAGAAGCATAAGCAAATGTCTTGCAGTATTTGTTTAAATATAATAAAACTGCTAACACACAAGTTAACTCTTAAATGTATGGTTTATAAAATAACTGCAAAAGAAAGATCTCAGTGTTGTTGAGGTGGGAGAGTAAATATCAGAATTATCAGAGCACAAATTCCACACCTTTATGACGTTGCTTTCAATAATGTAGAGATTAAGGTTTAGCTTGACAGTATTTTTAGTGGATGTGTTTGTAATGTGTCTCAGTTAGACTATTTAGCGAAGGCACAGTTATGCCTTTGACTGTAAAACTATAAAGCCAGCAATGCAAACATAAAGGCAGTAAACTTTCCTGCGAGGCTGAATAGCTTTCTGAGTTAAAACCATGTCAGTATTAGTTTGCAGAAATTCTAAGTTGAATTAACTTCCCCACCCCCATTATTTCTAGTCAGAGGGGGCATTCGTCTATAATCTGCACTAAGTACTGTGTTCTTCAGCCTCCGGCATTGCCATGTGCCTTTGTTTTGATAATGGGTCAGTATTTTGACCCACTAACAATAATGTTCTCATAAGGAAGGTGGAATAGTGCTTCCTTGTGCCTGATCTGCCAGGATGGAGAAGGCTTTGTGACCCAATCTAACCTTTGTATTGTTGTGGTGTTTGATAACACCGGCCTGAGGAAAGATTTCACGTTTTAGAAATTTTGATAGTCTTATGAGTGATGTGGCAAAGTTGAGTAGGGGCTAACTTTTTATCAGTACAAAATGTGAAAGCATGCGATTAAGCTGGCAGGTTCAAAATGAACAAAAGGGGTGTGTTTTTGGTTTTGACCCAATGTGTGGTTAGCTAAGCTTTGGAAATCCTCTCTGAAGCATGTGGATATTGAAAGTTTACAGGGACTTGAAAAGCAGCTGGACAAATTAATGTAAGAAAAACCCACTAAGGCTGACTTGTGCGGAGTACCTCAAGTAGCTCAGGGAGTCACCAAGCTGAGCACAGAGCTGGGACTGGGAAAGTACTGACAATTATTTATCAAATTTTTATATTAATTTCAGGCATTGACATAGTGCAGACAACAGACCTGCTGTTGGACCCAGTAGGGCTGCTCTTAAGAAAATTGTTCAAGTGAAGTAAGTTTTTGAGAAAGCTGAACCAAAGGGACTAGGTCTAGAGATAACAACTCCAGGTGAAAATTCTCAGGGAATTATTATGAGTCACCATCAAACTTAAACCACAGTTTAAGTGGTGCTGGGGGCAGTTCTGACACCTTTGTACTTGTTGACATTGATGTCTTTGATCAACAGAATTGGCACAAAATCTGAAGGAGGCTGAGTAGGGCTTTCAGACTGTGTTTTTGATGCTCTGCTTTGGAGGACAAGAGGTTTCTGATAAGTTCGAAGGCAGTATTTGAGTACAAGATGCTATTTTCAGGAAGAAGATCCCATAATGCAGATGGGTAAAGTCGACTTGGCAGCAGCGCCATGGAAGCAGATCTGAGGGTTATGTGGGATCACAAGAAGCACAGGGATGCAGTACTGTTGAAGTTCAGGATTTGGCTTTTCGTACTAGTGCAGCTTAAGTTAACAGAATAATGTGTCCAGTTTTGGCCACAGCCTGAAAATAAATTCAAATGTCTCCATCTACCAGGAATGGTCACCAGGTTACCTTTGGAAGGTTTTGGAAAATGTACCTGCAGAGAATATGTGTGCTTGGAAAATGTGTTCCATAAAGCTAGACAAGCTCATTTCCAGCAGAAAGAGATGAGATGAGGGGACAGGAAGATGCTGGAGTATTAAAATTAGTGAGAAGTGGTCTGTGTTCTTCCATCAGTGACTGTATAGAAAAAGATTAAACTAGTTTGCACCAAAGACTTGATGAAGTTCTGTTATCTATTATGCCTTAGGGAAAACTGAAAGAAACTAAGGTTGTACAGTCTCATTTCTNTTTGATTTGGTCTGGGTTTGTTTTTTTTTTTTTTTTTGTTAAGGGTATATTAAAAATATTCCTCAAAACTGTTTTACTTGTTCTCATGCAGGGGCTTGAGCATGATGATTTCTCCGGGTGCTGTCTATATGTGCGCTTGAGTTTATATGGAAAAAAGTAATTCCAGTCCTCAAAAGATGAACAGTTTCTCTGATAAAGTCCTATAATCTTTCAGTTGCTGGTCATCTCATGTTACAGCTTAAGGCATTTGGTTTTGAAGTAAATAGTGTTGAGGCAAACTACTGCATTTGACAGCAAAATGTTGTGGTTTAGGAATATAGCCTGTAATACTGTAGGAAATGTAGGTGTAAAACCATACTGTGATTTAAACCAGGAAAAGC
Organism: Horornis vulcanius; assembly: GCA_013401035.1. Taxonomy (NCBI): domain Eukaryota; kingdom Metazoa; phylum Chordata; class Aves; order Passeriformes; family Scotocercidae; genus Horornis; species Horornis vulcanius. The sequence goes on along the minus strand of VZUA01019726.1, from coordinate 17,988 downwards.
AGAGGGATAAAACCTGAGGTGTTCATCATCTACTCTAGAATATACTGTGTATGGCTTCATGACTTGTGTCCTAGTGTTACAGCATCTTTGGGTCTGAAACAATTTAAAAAAGGACTTTCTAAAGTCCTAATTAAAAAAAAAAGGCCAAATATCATATGTTTCTCTTTTTGTATCCAATTTTTAAAGTATGCGTAGGCATTTAAAATGGCAACATTTTAACATAGCTTTCCACCTATTTAAGTTTCTACTTTGTTATTTCTTGGAATGACTGTCTTAGGTTTGTAGTAAATACTAGTGGCAGTGACTTGTGTTTCTGAAGTATTGATAGATACCGTATCAATGTAAAGAACAGAAAAATGTAGTTTTTGAACTGACGGCTGTGGAGGAATCTTCCCCTCCCCCCAAAAAAACCCCAACAAAACCAGCAGTTTTGCAAAGCTGAATGAGAAGCATCAGCAGCCTTCCTGATTTTCACTAAGGCTCTGATTAAAAAAAAAGGGCAGATAAATCCGTGGGCACTTTAGTCTCTGGTAGAATGATTTCTGTAATGACCATATAAATTTAATATATGTATTTTATTGGGGAAAGCATGATAAAGCTGTCTTTTGATAAGTGACCAACTTAGAATACCTATTCAAAAAACCTGATTTAGCCAGAGCAAGTAGTTCTTGTTGGTTTTTTTTTTTTGTTGGTTTTTGTTGTTTTTGTTGATCTGTGTGCAGAAACAAAGCAGAGAGTGATGAGGCTGAGGAGGACTGGGTCTGTTTGGTCCTGCTGCTGTGCCATGGTGCCGCAGCTTCAAGACAAAGCCTATTGCCATCTGTGGAAAGCATAGCCTGGCCTTGAAAATGTGGTTTAGGACTCCTTGGTGCACCTACACATGTTGACTTCTTCCTGCCCAAAAGGGAGTTGCAACCAGGTGACATTTAACATGCAGATACAGTGCTGGCTGCTGCTCCTGTAGGATGTGTGAGCTAAGCTGCAGCTACTGTCAGCAGCAGGGCATGCATGAATGCTTGATTAAGTGTGGGTTGGTGTCTGGCTGCTGTGGCTGTGCTGCAAGTCATACCCAGGCATTGTGTCACTCCTGAAGCACTTCTGTCAAGCCAAGGGACCTTCTTCATATGGTGAATGCTTCTTCTCCCTCTGCAAGTGTGTGGATGAAGGGCAGTTTCTGCTTGCTCCAGGGAATGAGAGATGGATGAGGCATCTGGAATTAAACTTCACTTTTTGTGTGCATAGCTTGCGGCACTGCTGCTGTGCAGAATGTGGCCAGTCTCCAGACTGGGATCTGGTCCTGGCAGTGCTGAATGGAGGTGCCATGAGCACTACCAGAACTGGGGTGGCCACGTCCATATGTGCGTCTTTTAGGGCTTGATCTACTCTCAGAGAAATTAAAGAGAAATTCTCAGTCTTGAGCTGAAAGTCTGAATGAATGCTGGATTTGCAAATCCTCAACAGAAGGCCTTATTTATTATAAAACTTTTTTTTTTCTTTTTTAAGCAACATCTCTTAAGAGAGCTTGCTGAATTTATTTTGCAAAAGTAGTTAAACAGACAATTAAATTAAGAGTATTATTTACATAGTGGATAATTGTTTCACAAGCAAATTTGTTTTCCTTGTCATTAACAAGACTTAGCGGACTGATTTGAAATTCATGGAGAAAAAAAAGAGAAGTAGAGAATTTAACAAAGCCAGTTGTTCACAAAAATCTCTTCAATATTAGCAAGATCTCTGGCTGCATTTTACAAAAATAGCAGCAACTTTCTGAATTATATCTAAGTGTTTCTGTGTATCCATCAGGCCTGAGCTGAAGCCATGGAAATATTGTCACTTTTTGCATTTTGTGCAAGTTCAGATTTGTGTAGTTCAGAGCCCCATCCCTCTCATTTGCTATATTATCTTTGTTGCCATGCACCCAACAAGGTTTTGATCGTGTCAGGTGTATTCTCAGTGTTCCAGATGCAAAGGAGCCCAGGTGTAAGGTGATTCTGTAGTAGCCATGTTTAGGAAGAAGCTGTGTGTGGGAGGACAGCATGTCCTTCTCCAGTCCTTAGGCATGACCTGCACAGGAGGGCATGCCTGTGATGGGCTGATGACACCCCCTTCCAAGTTCACATCTGTGCTTTGCTCTTTCCTGATTTCTTGAAGTGCAGTCCATCACAGCTGCTCTGTAGTTGGTGAATTGATAGCAATAAAACTCTTTTACCAAGTCCTTGGTGCCAAAGATAGACAGATTTGCTGTGTCTCCTTTTGTCTTGTCAGGGTGAGTGCTGTGTGCAGGCACACCAAACCTGCTTATTGTGGCACTCTACTTGTTTTAGGGGAGGATGCTATGTAGCTACTCATCCAATTCAAGGTTTAGCAATGTGGGGTAAATGTAATGTTGGCCTTGCTTATGTACTGCAAAGTTTCCAGGACAGGGAGCAGAGCATTCAGGAATGAAGAATCTGACAAACATTTTTGATGACTTCAATTTTAACAATTCTGTTGGATTGCAGTTTTCTGAGCAGTTGGGCTGAGATAGTTGACTGCTGGACCCTGAAAGGAGAAAATCTTAATGTCTGCATCTTCTTCGCCCTTCCCAGCAGTGTGGTGGATGGTCATGGGGCTCCTTCACACCCCAGTGCAAACTGCTATCTCTGCAGAAAACAACAAATCCCATCACCTTTCTCTTTTCCATATCTGTGCTACAGAGGTAGAGCAGCAGAGATGAGGGGTGATAAGTCATTGCCATTCAGCTCGCCCTCTCTCAGGAAGCCACAATCTAATTTGTAATCTCTTAGACCTATGTAACCTTCATTACCTCTACCAAAAGTTAGACAGATGCCCCCAGAGCCCTTTGCAGAGAGAAACTTAGACATAAATAGTATATGTAGGGAATTTAATAGAATCATAGAATCACAGAAGGGCCTGGATCAGAAAAGGCCCTAAAGATGATTTAGTTCCATGACCTGCTGTGGGCAGGGACGCCCAGGCACAGTGATACACAAGGACACAGTCATAGAGTAGGATGGCAGAGGATTGTAAAATATCATGGACTTCAGAGGGCCCAAGGATAATATGGACTTTTATTACCGTGTAAAGATAAAAGATTCCACTTGGGTTTAGTACATGTGGTGGTTTTGGGGGGTGAGAATGAGTTTATTTTGGGGTTGGTTGGGGTTATTTTTCACATTTTTGTTACCTGGAATCTTTTACAAAGATAGGAAAACTAGTGACATAAATCGTCTCATTTTCTGGGCTCCTGTTGTGTTATTTTTTCAGTGTTTGTGGTTGCTTTAAAGCCTTGGCAGTGCTCATGCAGGCGGCCTTTATGGCAGGTGCTTGTGTACACAAATGGCATTCTGCAGTGGATTCCATCTCTCTGTTGTACAGCGAGGAGTGTTACTTATGTGGACATGCCAGGAATGATGCTGTTTCTCCTTCTCTCATATTTGTTGGCTTGCTTTTCAATGAGTGTACTGCTGAGCCTGTCAGTCGTCCTCTTCCGATTCTTTCTCAAAATAGAGCCTCTAATGGTTTTTACAGATTTTAGTAGCTGATGTTCATTTGGCTGTGTTTAAGAGCATGGCTTCAAATTTCAAAGTCCTTGGGAAACAAGAGAGGTGGGCTGTCGTAGTTGTGTTGAATTGGAGCTGTTGGGAACAAAGCTCTCCTGTTTCTTCTGTACACATGCGGTTTTGCAGATGGTGGGATGATCTCTGTCTTTGGTTGTCATCCCATTACAGTACTCTTGCATCTTCTCAAACACCTGAAATTAGTTATGGTCAGAAAATCTTGGATTTTTTGGACCTTGAGATAGTGTTTGGTTCACTGCATGAATGTCCTCTATTAAAATCTTTTCTCTTTGGGTGTTTGGACATGCACTATGGGCTTTTGAAAAAGTCTGAGACCTTAGTATTTTTTAAGATCATTTATTCAAGAACAAATTTTAAGCTTTGTTTAGGGGAAGGATGTTTTTTTGAAATACCTTTTGTGTCATATTTCAATGGTAACCTGAAACAAATTTTAGATATTGTTTTATGTTTTGCTGTAAAGTTCTACATCCTTTCAAAGGAAAAAGATTATTTCTTACTAACCCAGGGAAAGGAATCTTAGCCATGAAGTTTCTTAGCCTTTTATCATGCTGTACAAGTCATGTCTTGCTCAAAAGGTCAACACCCACAGAACATGTTTTTTTACAGTTCAGTAGTCTAAGTAGCTGCTTTTCTTGTGGCTGCTTTTCTTTCCTATTGTCAATGAACATGCAGTCTTTTGATGATGTGACATCTGATGCTATGGGTATTTCTGGATTATGCACTAAATTGTGCTATATTCAACACCAAAGTGGCAGTGACAAATATAAATAATGTGTTGGCCACATACTGCTACAGATTATTCTCTTTCAGTTTAAATCCTTGCAGCTTTTCCCAGTTTTGCATACATGTATGTATTTTTGTGAAATATTACATCAGATTTCTTTTAACTTGGAACTAAAAATAGTTTATTTTAGCAAGTATTGGAGTTTAGCTTCTTTGTTTCTGTTGCCACAGAGTTCTGTGTCTGTTCATGCAGCAGTCAGCCTAGCAGGGGTTATAATATATAAAGTTGGTACACAGATTTTTTTTTTTAATTCCCATTTGTAGCTTCTGTTAGAGTCTAGGATCAGTTATTGATCTCTTTAGAAAGAGATTTTTTTAGTGCCTTAAAAAATGCAGTTACATTAAGTTAACGTTAATTTAAGTGAGTTATAAGTACTGACTGCTTGAGTACATAGGATGGAAGTGGAAATTCATATGGTTTAAACAAAAACCAAAACAGCTGTTTGAGATGAGTTATTTTTAGTATTAGTCCTGGTCTCTTTACAAATCCCTTTGGGAGAGAGGAGGGCAGACAAAAGGCACTTCATGTCACTGGTGTGTTTACTGAGTGACTGCTTCTTTAGCCTGGGGGAGAGGTGGAAACAGGGGACAGGGAAACTACCTGGAAGAGTATTTTGAGGTGAGCTCCTTCTTAAGAAACACGTGAGGGCTGAAAGATGATGCCAAGGTGGGAGAGTTTGAGGAGCTGAGAGGATCCAAGGGACCCCAGCAAGAGGAAACACTTGAAGATTGTAGTAGAAGAAAAATGCTGTTTTGACTGCTTTTGTGCAAAATAGGTTAGCGTTGGGGGCTGCCCTTCCTACCATGCCTGTGCAGGACTTTGACCATGCTGTCCTCATCAGAGGTAAAAATGCTGTCTGACCCCAGTACATGTCCAGGCACTGACCCTGGGTGTGCCTGCTCTGGGTGTAAGAACATGAGGCCTTGCAATTTGGGCTAAGTATTTCACCCCAAGACAGGTAAAGATTTTGGAGTGACATCTGAAGGTGTTCTAAGGTGTGGTTAATGGTAATTAATGAAAGCTAATTGGCTTATGTTTTTCTACGACTCAGCATGTTCCCTCTAGCAGCCTCTCATCTCCATTGGTCTTCTTGTTGGAAATGTTCAAGTAGTTTTTAGGGGATCCAGGTAAGACAGGAGCATTCTCAGAAGGAGCTATTACTTCCTCCACTGTTTGTAGTTAAGGGAGAAATTTGAATGGGCAAAATTCAGCTGTGTGTGAGGCTGCTGTAGCTTTGTTTTATTCAGTTTGATCAGCTGCTTAATTTTAAATTCATGGCTTAATTTTGTGAGGAACATTTTATAGGCAGGCAAATCCACAAAACTCTAACCAATAATCTCCAGTCTGATAATGGAGGCACATCTGTGTGAGGACTTTTTTCCCAACTGTTTAATTTTATTTTGTTTCAGGCCTTTGTGTGAGGAAAAGCTGAGTAACTCTCACCCGTGTAAAGACAGAGGAGAACTGAGTTGGATGTGAAGTAATAGCCATATTTTCAGAAAAAATGATTTATGTTGTGAGAAATTAGCCTAGTAATATTAGCAAGCATTTAAACAATGTTTGCTGATTGGTGAGGGTACTGTTTATTTTGGAAGCTTGTGTTTTAGCAGAATTCAAGTTACTACTGTTGAAAAACAAGGATTTTTTTTCCCTTTTTTCTGACAAATCGCTTTCCTCAAGCATCTCCTTCAAGTTTTCGGACTATGCTGCATTTCTAACATGAGCTAAAAGCTGGTACTAATACCTAGGGAAGTAAAGGAAAACTATTGTGCCTTCTCTATTATTATACTCCTGTCAAGGTCTTTGCATCTGTTTCAATACTAAGAAGAGGAAATGTGGGAGGAGAATGAAGACTTTTTAAAAGTCTTCTCTTAGCTGAGGAGCATTTCCCCTTTTTCAGGTAGCAGGCTGTCTTTCAAGGGCTTCCACCCAGCTGGGACAGGAATGGCATGGTGTAGATGCTTGGGTGCTGCAGGCTACAGCAAGTAATGGGATGCAGACCTTGGTTCAGTGATAGCTGATACCACCTCTTTGCACTGTTGCATGTAATGGCAGTCAAATTTTGACCTAGATGCATGTGATAGCATTCATTTGGAGTTCAGCGGAGTGTAGAACATAATGACTGCTCCAGTGGATGATGTTAGCATGTCACCTGGGTTGGCTTCCTGGGTTGCATCGTGTCTTGCCCATCATTTGTCTGCCTGGATCACGCTGGTGCAATCTGGATCCTTGGTGGCACTTCATGTTTGTTGGCGGTTTCACAACGTGTCTCCCTCTGGATTAGACTTTTTTTTTTAGGATGAGCTTCTGCCCCTAAAGAATCACTGTGCAAGCTGTTCTCAGGACATATGCCCTTTTTTTCTTTTCATTTATGTTACGCTACTTCCAGGATATCCTGCCTTTTGTGTTTCACAACTTGCTGGCAATGGGAAGGATTTGCATGGCGTCAATCCTACAGATGAGCATGCAGCTTCGCATGCTCTTTGTCGACTGCCTATACCAAGACAGATTGCAAAATGGAGTTTGTACAATAGAGCAAGTAAAACTGGCTGCATCAGTGTGGTTTTCTGAGGATGAAAGAGATGCTGGCTTTTGCTTTACTTATCAGCCAGGCTTGGTGTCTAGTCAAAAGGGTAGTAGAGAGATGCAGGGCAGAACATCTGGTAGAAGCAGAATTTGAAGATTGGGAAGAGAGTTTTATAAAAACCTGTGTTTTCTTCTTTGTTTTCTGCCTTCCCTAGTGGAGAATGACCATTGTCATACCAGTTAGCACTGGATTGGGAATGGCTGTAATTACTTGGAAGCTGTCAACCTACAGTTAACCCTGCTCTTCAGTCTGAGGTTTGGAGAGTGATGTGGAGGACACATTTGCTGCAGGGAACATTCCTGTCATGGCAAGCTTTGCTCATGTGTGCCCAGCACTGCCTGGGAAGCCCTGCAGTAGAACATGCAGGCTTTCTGTGCCAATCAGCACGAAGGAATACTTTGTGTTGTTGCAGGCTATTGTGAGTTGCTGTTCTGCTGGGGACTCCTTTGGTTTTCACAGTGGCCCTTGCACCAGATGATAACGTGCTGAGCTTTTTCTGGGTCAGCAAAGCCCCTTGTCACCATGCCAAGAGCACCATCACAAAGAAAGCCCTATGTCTTTTACCTCCTAAAATGCATTCACTACATTCCTGGACCAAAGTAGCAGTCAGTCTTCCTGTTTTGAAAAAATGGAAGTGAGCAGAATACTGTTGCTTTGAGATGAAGATCAGCTTTTCAGGCTAATTTTAGGTGCAGCTTAATGTGTAAGGAGGAGGCAGTTTAGAGCAGAAGGGCTCGACAAGGGAAGTAACTACCAGACATCCAAAATTATGAATGCTGGTGTTGAGCAGGGTGGTGTAGGCAGAAGCAGCCACATGGAAAAGCATGATCTGGAGCAATGGCTGCTGAGCTGGGTGCATGCTGGACAGGGGAGGCTGAATGGATGTGACTGACCTTCCAGGCAGAGCCTTGCTGGCTGGCTGGGCTCAGAGGCTCAGCACAGTGCAGGACTAGCACAGCTCCACTGGCAGAATGGGCAGCTCTGGGCCTCTTGAGTTGCCCAAAAAAAGCAGTCCAGAGCATTGCAAGGAGTTTTTTAGATGACAGTCTTAACTCTAAATGAGAACTTCTTTCAATAAGAAACTTTTTTTTTTTTTTTTGAAGGCATTTTGAGGCTGGGAAAAAAGATAAACTAAGGTATACCTACAGAAAGGGGAGAAGCCAAGTATCAAAGAAGATAAAAATCATTCACTACAATCAAAGCCTATCTTTTATTCCACTGCTACAATAGAAGAGCAGGTCAGGCAAAAAATCAGTCCTCTGTCCTATTGCTTTCCTAGTATAAATCTAGTTCAAGACACCCTTAGTGGTAAAAGCTTACAGGAAGACTGCAGTAGTTATTAGAGCACTTCCTGGGTGGCTCACCTTCGTCTCTGAAGCCACACCTGGTGTATTAGAGTTTCCTATACTGTTATTAGTGTTATGCTGGACACATTTCCAGAATGCTCTCAAAAGTTTCTGTATCAAAGGAAGATCATCACACAGCACAGGCTGCTGGATGTGTGGAGAAATTATGTAAACTACAGTACCCTACAGTACTTATAAAACTGAACAAGTTTTATAGAGTGAAAGCTGAAAAAGAAAATGCTTTTTGGCTAACATTTGAAATAGAATTGTGTTTCTCTCTTGTACTTGAATGTCAGCAAGTTTTGCTAACTTGTCACTTCTAAAAAAAAGTTTATTATTTCTTAACAGACTTGCAGTGATATTTTTATTTTAGGAAATTTAGATTTGTATTCTTCACAGGTCATAACACAGGAAGTTAGCCAGCATGTTTCACACTTGTGTCTGAAGGCAACATAGAAACTGGATGTGCAGGCATTTGAGAAGGCATTTGATTAATCTTGTTCCTTTATTGTTCCCAAGTTATTTGAGTTATTCAAGNGTGACGAGGGTACTGATTCATACGTTGATGCATTTTGCAAAATAGGTCTGTTGGTTGTGTTTTGGCTTTTTTTTAGTTCAGTGAGTTGAAAGTCGTATCATTGGGCTGCTCTATACTGCATTTTACTCTTTTTGAATTCAGTTGTTCTTGAGTTCTTGCCTCAAGACTTCATGTAGGTCACTGGGAGGTGGCTGAACTCCACGTGATTGCTGCTGTCTCAGCACCAAAGGAACTGGAGTTTTCTGGGTTCCTGAGGAAGCACCTGACTTGTAAAAATTTTCCAAGATCTTCATCGTAATTACATTCTACACAATTGTTTCTTTTACACTGTTTTGAATTTTTTTCTAAGATGACCTTAGAAGATCTCTCATCATATGATGATGTGAAACAACTGTACTTAAAAGCTTTTAGTTTTCTAGTTCCCATGAATAATTCAAACCCAAAAATTCCTCCCCAAGGAGGACTTTTTTACTCTAGAAAAGAAATACAGGAATTCTGTGAGGAGTTTGTTGTTAGCTTCCCTCTGTTCATCTAAGATGATGCGGAGGTAAGCAACAACAGTGTGAAGAAATATCCATCCTGAAAGTAGATTTGAAACATTTCTTTTTGAAAGGAGGAATTTTAATAAATCATATCTAACTTTCATGTTGAATTCCTGATCACTGTAGCTTAAGCTCCCATGGAGCTCAGATTTTGGGTGAGAGAAAAT
>VZUA01019723.1:15016-25142 GCA_013401035.1 Horornis vulcanius | reverse complement strand
TTTTTTTTTTTTTTTCCCCATGAGTCTCCTGACTCTTAGACTCTCAGATTGCCTTAAGTTCACATTGCACTGGGGTATAAATGGGTATGGTTTATTCACCTGCAGGAGCCAGAGCTTTGAACAGTGTGATCATGTTTAGGATTATATTGAGGAGATATCTCAAAATTTGTTCTACTATCCTGAGCTTTCCATAAACCTTTCTGTCACTTTCATCATGTGTTTCTTTTGTGTGAACTTTGGATATTCCTCTTGCTCCTACTGCGGTCTTCACCACCTTGCCAGAGCCAGAGCATTAATACATTTTTAATAAGCAACTTTTCTGCCTTCCAGGTTGATCCTTCGTATTTGCTTTGACCATTCTGGGATGTCTCTAGTTTTCCTCTAAGTATTTAAGTGAATATATTGCAAACTGAGGAGAATAACCTATTTCAAGAAGGTTGGAGCCTTTCAGGATGAGAATGTTTTTGTGCTGGTAGCTGTGCTTTCCCCAGAGGAACCTTGGCTTAACTCTAAACTCAGTTGTCACTGCTAGTCTTCATTTCTCATCATTTCCAGAATTACTGTACTATAAAAGTAATTTCTGAAATATCGTTACAGATTAAGACAAAGCTTTTTCTTTTATATCATATAGCTTAGAGGGCCTTGGTATGTCTAAGAGACATGTTTGTGTCAGGAGAAAAATGGTTTTTTACTTACATTTCAGAATTAATAGCGACTAAAAGCATTTACTCATTATGCAGCTACTAGGCACACAGAGCCTTTCCTACAGATATTGCTGGTAATGAGAAAACTGCTTTTTAAAATATTTTTAATAATGAAATTACAAGAAATTCATCTAATGAGGCACAACTTGGCAAATCAGTAGTGAGTGCTAGCTAGTTCAGTCCGTGTGCTGCTTGCTTGAGAAGAGTTGTCCTCATCCCATGCCTTTGATTTCCAGCAGCTGGGAAGGGATGGGTCCTGTGTGTGCTCTCATACCCTGAATCTTTGAAAATTTGCTACTCTGCAAATTTCAGGGCTTCTTTTTTTTATTGCCTTTGTACATGAAAAACTGCTAGGATCATATGTTAGCACTAACTTCTTTATTTCTATCAGGCCTGTGCAATAAAGAAGTTGAAATTTGCACAGCTATCATTAAGGAATATTTTTTTTTTTGTCATGGAAAATTTCATGCCTGCTTACACAAGCCCCCTGTCTGAACCTGGTGGAGATGTTTCCTTTTTTTTAGGCAGGGAAATACTGGATTTGACTGAATTTATAGATTTCCTTTATTCACCAGAAATGCTCTGCTAAAAGGGGTTTGTTTTTGCTGCATCTCAACAGCGTAAATGACATGCTTCAAAACAGTAGTGGGCACTCTAAAGTGGTCAGCCTGATGTTTATTAGGATTTTTTTATGATCTTGAGTGGCATGTGATTAAAGGGATGATTTTGAAGTTTCACACTGTGGCTCTGTTAATGCACTTGTCATTTTTCAAGTGGTACTAGTGCAGGAGTCATAGAGTGGTTCTTTATGCCCCCAATACAGCAAACCTCTAATGAGGAGCCCTTTCCCTCTACCCAGTGCTGTATGAACTTAATGTTCAGCCATGAAAACTGGGGTCTCCAGTGCTGTCTTGAGTTTCCTTTCTGCCCTTTAGCACTCTTGGATGTCAGACAGAAGATGTGCTAATCTAAACCTCCCCTCGGATTATTTACTTGGATTTCTGAGTAGTAAACACCTAAATGTGCTGAAGTCATACTCCTAAAAATTTCTGCCAGTCTTGGCCTCAGTGGGAATGTTTTCTTCCAACCTCTAAATCGTCAATTTGTCCTGGAAGTGGAGCTTCTGTGCTAAACAACAGGGAGTAGTAGAGGGCAGGACAATTGTACAGAGCAGGAGACTTGAAGCACCTGGCAGATATTTGGCTATGCAGTTCTTCCCACAGGAATGTAATCAGCTCCCTTCTCCCACCATCTGGAAGAGGGAGCATTTTTGCCAGCAGAGGAACTTGCTCTGCAGTCCCCATCCTGCCTGCCTTCTGTTCTTTTCTCCACAAAGAGTGCTTTTTCCCTTTCCGACTTCACAGGCTGATCCAGAATCCCACGTGAGAAAGTAAATGGAGGTGGCAGTATTGTGGGATTGATATTTCTTGGTTTTGTAAAAAAAAGAAGACAAAAAAAAAAAGGAAAGTTACATTCTGCTCAAGCTTTTTCAAGGTTTGAGAGCATTTAATGTGGAAAACAATGGTCAGCGTTAGCTTTGAATTGAAGCTGTCCTTTTTGCTATTCCAAACCATATTTGAACAGCTTCCAAATGATTTTGGTAGAGTTTCATGGATAGACATGAAACAGAATGGGGTACAGTAGCTTGGGGTTTATTTTGTTTTGTTTTCCCATCATCCCTTAGCCAGAATTTCTCTGCAATGGAGATTCTGTTTCTGTTTGAAGCTGTGCTGGCTTGTGTGTCAGAGAGGTGGTTCATGTGTGTAACACAGGCATTAGTGAGCTGCATGAATTCTGATCAGAAAAGTGCCTTGTCTCTTAGCTCAGAGTTGATTAGAGGTGTTAGTCCCACACAATTACTTTTGAGACTTCCTTGTGGCATGTAGTTGGGGTTTTATTAAGTTTGGGGGGTTTTGTTTTAAATGTAGTTGAAGAGATGAAAGTAAATTATAATTTCTCATTGTTGATGGAGAATGGTGAACACACTTAAAAGTTTTATGTTCTGTCCCTCAGGTTAGGTGGGTTCTTTATGTAACCAGCAGATTCTGGTTATAGTTCTGATGGAAGTATGTTACAAGGATGTGCAAACACACGGCCCCAGGTTGTGTTTATTGCAGGGGCAGGGCTGCAGGATCTGTTCATGACTGCCAGACATCTCCTCTCTTCTGCTTACACGACTGGGATCTGGAAAAGTCATGAGGATCATCAGGAAGATGTTAAACGTGCTATTGTAGCCTGTAGTCTGTCTGAAATGGGTGTTTCAATGACTTTTCACCACCCAGGCTGGTTGAGTGAGTGCCAGGGCTGAAGATGAGTGTGGGAACCTCAGAGTTAATGTTGCAGCAGCCCCTGAGAAGTCACATCAGGAGCAAATCCCCTGCTACTACCAGGGCCAGTTAAACAAGGTCTGAAGGATGTGATGCACTGTAGCAAACTAAGGGGGAAATGAAGTTATTTAACAGCATTTAATTAAAATCTTTCCCATAATAACAGTGCATGCATCTTTAATGATCGTGAAAACTGTTTCCGTTGCTTGTTCTTCATTTTGAGCACCAGTTCTTACCGAATTTTCATCTATAGACCTGAGTATATGTGATAATCAACAACTGCTCAGATGCACAAAGTTGGTGTTAAAATATTAATATTGGCAAATCAAACAGTCTTTTCTTAAAAATAAAAAAGGCATTTACTCTAGAGCAAAGCTCAGCTGAAGCAATGTGATTCCTCCTTGTCCTTTTATCCATAAATAATGGATTTTTAAAAAATGGAAGGACAACATTGTGAATTGTTATGGATAAGAAATATTCAAAGATTCAAACCACAAATTAAGTATTATTTTAAGTAATTACTCAGATGTTTATTCTGGGGGATTTTCGTTTCTAGCTTTCACTCTTGCATTGCTCTCAATGTGCCAGTTAGTTCTTAGGGAAGATTATTTCATTTTCAGAGTGTGGGGAAGAACTAAATCACTTCTGATTGAGCATCTACCAAAGAAGTGCTGGGCGAGTCAGACACTTCTTATTTGTATTATTTCCACTTCATAGGGAGGACAGATGTGGAGCTCTGAGAGGGGACTGGAAATCAGTAAAAGAATAAGATCAGCAGATGCTCAAATTGTCAAGCCTAAAGTGGCTAAATCTTGAAAGTGTAGCACTTGCAGTCCCAAAGTCAACACAATCTGCCAGAGAAGTTTCTGGTTTAAATGTCCATTTGTCTTTTACAAAGAGAAAACACAGGGGGACTGAAGGCAGTTAATTATTAAGTCATTATTCCAGAGTTTCAGAAAGTCCAAACACCTATCCAAGTCACAATGTCCTGAAGTTCTTTCTTATGGGCTCTGAACATAGGTTTTATAAATCAAGTCATTCTGCACATGTTATTTTGGTCTGCTGTGTTATTTTTAACCTGCCTTGCTGCAATGGGAGTGATGAAGCTGGGACACATTTGAGAGCTCCGTGGGAAGCAAAGCTGGGACCAGTTTTACAATCGCCATGCTGGAAATCAAACACCCCATGTTCTCCTGGACCTGCTTCCCTCCCACGAGCTGCTCAGCACCTCCCTTAAACCATGCAGCACATCTCCTTACAAGAGAGGAAAGGAACATTACTGCAGGGTCAGTGTGAGCCCAGCCAGTGGCTGCTGCTGCAGCCCCACAGCCGTGCTCACCCTCCTGCTGCAGAGCATCACACTCTGCTGGGCTGTGCCCATTTCATGGCAGTCTTGAACCCCAGATTCAGATGATCAGGAACAAAAAATGGCTGTTCAACTTCTCTTTTTTTCTCTTTTAAAAACAATTGTTTCAAAATATTTTGCTATATTTGTTATAAGCAATGCTGGTTAAGCAATATTTGCCTGATGCAAAGACTTTAAAATACATTTCTTTAAGGAAAAAATTATTTTGAGGGACTGTCCTTGGGTTAGCTTGGATTTGTAAGCTATATATCTTAATTATATAATAGAAATTTTAGATGCAAAAATAATGACTTTCACTAAGTTATAATTTTAAGTAACTAATGGACCAGGGTTATATAACTTGGAGTTATATAGCCCTGAAGTTTCCATCTTCTTCCTTAGTTTTGAAAACCTTTGACTGGTGTATTCCAGAATTGACAAGTTCATCTTCATTGAATTAAGTGCCAGAAAATTTTGTAAGGAAGTTCCTGATGCAGAAATCTGAAGCAGGGCAACGAAAATGGGTGATGGAAGTAACAGAAATTGCCAGAGTAGATTTCAGAGACTGCCAGGGAGCTTTACAAGCAGGAGAGGGGATGGCATTAATAATGTTTTGCTTTACTGCATCCATTACCTGAATCAGTGTGCCAGTGAAGAATGGGATCTAATGAATCCCATCTCTTCCTTTTGAAACATATTAGCCATCCATTTGCTAGGGGTTTTAATTTGCAGAGAGATGAAATGCCGTTCGACCCAAGTGCTTGTTGAATACAAACCAATGACAAATATATATTGCATAATTTAACTGCAGTTTTCAAAAATCTTTTCAGAAAAAACCTTCAATGAAATCACTTGGTGTCTCTAGTTTGATTCACAAGTTGTAAGGAATCTATATTCACATTCTAAAATCACAGCTAAGCAATTAAGATTTTCTTTTCTCTGCCTCTAGGATTCAGGTAGAGACAGGAAATACAGAGTGTTCACTTTAAAATATGAGTGTAGTGGCCACTGCATGTCTTTTTAAAAATAAAATGGAATTGGTAAACTGAGGAGGAGGCTTTCAAAGAAGAGTAAAGTTTAGTTATTTGAATTTACTGAAGCCTATTATTATAATGGAATCATTTCTATGATAAGAGGCAAATTTTTATGGAAAGATATGAATGCACCAAATTCTGTAGGAATTTGTAGCTCCATGTAAAGAGCAAAATTTGTGTTGAAGAATGGTTCAGAATGAGCCTCTTTGGCACTTTCCTGGAAAATCTGGTATTTAGTGTCTCTGTGTGCTGGAATGGATATACGACAAAAACCTGCTCTGACCCCCTAGCCTGAGCCATCCAATATAATACATGCAAAGATGCTACAGTTTTTCATCTTTTTACTTGAGAAAAAGTTTTAATTATAAATCAGAGAAAAATAAAAATCTTGCTAAAATAACTTTCTGAATTCCATTCAGTCCCAGGAACAATCACCAAAGAATTTGATTAAAAGAGTCAGAGCTGTGCTAAGGGCAGTTTTCTCCAGCGTGGTAAAGCCTTTATTAAAATTCCAATTAAAATTCACCAAGAGGAAGGCTGCTGTTTGTGCCACTTGTCCTGGGAGCCACAGGCATCTCTGTCCAGTAGGAAAGTTTTTTGCTTGTTAATTGTATTCACATTTTGCAGCATTAATGTATAGAAAGGTATGGAAGCAGGATTAGGGCTGGAGGGCTCCTGGATGAGCTGTTGGTTTCTGTACTGGTGTTTGGACTAGGTATATACAAGGGCAAGTTAACATATTTAATAGGAATTTTTGCCCTTTGCTATGTGAAAGGATTAAAACAAATAAAAGAGTAGATAAAAGAGTAAAACTTTTGCTGTAGATAAGAGTAAACCTTATATTTTGGTGACCACTTTACATGTACTTGAATAGTTTGTAAAGGATATTCTCACTTTGAATGACCCTATAAACATTAATGAAGCCAGGATGTATTTTCTTGAGATTCATGCAAAGTTAATATTTGAGGGAGTTGACTGTGTGAGGTCATGGAGAAGGAGCGTGGCTGTACTTTTTAAGGATTTAAATACTGTATAAGGTTTGTAGCCAGGGGGTCCTGCTCACAAAGGTCTGTCTAAGGCTGGCTGGAGAGAAGTGTAGGAGAGGCTGCTCAGAGAAAAACTCATCCTAAACAGTAATATCAGGAATTTCTTTCCAATGTAGTGTCCTCAACACCAAAGGGATAAGGGATAGGATTGCAGGCCTCTAGAATTTGCTCATCAGAACGTTTGTGTGGTATTAATGAAAAGGAACATTAAACTCATAACTCCTGGTTTATGTTTAATGAGGATACAGCATTTCACATGGAAACACAAATGGTTGTCTAGCACCACTCAGGAAGGTGTAGCTTAGGACAGAAAAGTGTCTTCTTCCCAATTGCAGAGGGGCTCTTTACAGGAGAACTGAGTAACAGGACAAGGGGACAAGGGTTCAAACTGAAAAGGGGCAAGTTTGGATCAGATATTAGGAAAAATATCTTCCCTGTGACAGTGGTGAGGCACTGGCACAAGTTTCCTGGAGATGTGAGTGCCTCATCACTGGAAGTGTTCAAGGACAAGTTGGAACAACCTGGTCTAATAAAAGGTGTCTCTGTCCATGGTAAAAATTGGGAACTTTACAATCTTTAATGTCCCTTCCAACCCAGGCCACTCTGTGATTTTATCATTTGTTTCCCTGCAAATCTACATGTCTGTAGCAGATCTGAATTCCCCCCGTTTGCTGCTGCCAAGACAGGATGGGAATGTTAATGAAAGCTTATTTTCCAAAAGGAACCTCTGATACTTTGGCAACAACCAAACCTCTCAAAGCCCAGCATGGCTTGGATATCACAGAGCCACACCTTTAGGTGTGTGAGCCAGGAAGCTGCTTCAGATGGTGGCACTTAAAATTTTGAGCAGGTCATGGGCATCTGGAGCTTTTGATTCTGCTGCTTCTTGGTGGTTGCTGCAGTAGGTTCTGTGTGAACAAAGGTTCAGAACTGGCCAGGATCCATCAGCTCCTGGAGGACACAGCCACCCCAGTTCCACCAGCCCAGAGGATCCCACACTGAGGAGAGGTGACACCCCAGTGTTGTTGATGCTCCTTGCTGTGACTAATTGCACAAATCCTCTGGTGGCTTTAATGGAGTTTCCAGCACATCATACACAGAGCTTGCTGTAGGTGGCAAGGCAGGATTTGCTGAACTCACAGGTTTGTGAAGTGTAGCACTGACACAGCTTAAGGCTCCATCAGTTCTAGTTCTGCCATTAAGCATTGCCCCAGTCTGCAAAATGAATATGGATGACATCCGAGAAGGTTATGCTAATTAGTCTGGTTGAAGTCATTCCATGGCTCAGATTGCGTAAATTAATATTTTTAACTCTCATTTTAATGGGAGGAACAATTGAAAGCGACTCTAAAATCAGAACATTTTAAAAAGCTATTGCTAGCCTGTGAACGTGGCTCTAGGTGATGATGATGCTAATAAAGAGGGGATAACATGTTTTCCTAAATATCTTTCTCAAAAAAAATGCAGATTAAATCTAATACATATATTTCAGGATTTCATTTCTATGTATTTATTCTACTCCTGTACAAGTAAAAGACTCAAATTTTGTACCGTGTTTATAAATTACAATGTTATGAACTTTAATTTTTTTAGAAAAAGTATTGAGTCGTTTTAATGTTGAAAATAGGTCTTTTAGAGTCATAGGTGCAGACCTAATTAATTTTAAGTTTTCTTTTTCTGTTTCAATGTAAGTGATCTGCTCAGCTGAGCTAGTCTCTGCCTGTATGTTTGAAACTACCATGAGTGTGTTTGCTTCTGAGATATTTATATACCCTGCTTTTTCTGAAGTGTCATGTGGAAGACCCAGGTTAACTTTGTTTGCTCCACAGAGATGCTGTTATGCCTTTTGTATAATGTTCTGCTTGTGTATATTTGTTAGAAGATTTTGGAATTCCTAGTCATCTCTTCCATAGTTTCTGGGGTGAAAAAAAAAAAGCCATAAACTCTCCCCCACCCCACTTAGGAAGCCCCTTAAACACTGACATTTCCAAGAATGTTGTCAAAGAAAGAAAAATACTTCTCCTTTTACGTAAATCTTAAAATTTTGGAGGGCACAGCATTGCTTAAAAGAATTTAAATGTAGAAATGGAACAAAGAGAACTAGGTTAAATTGAAATTTCAAATTCTTTTGTGTAATGCCCCATGATTTCACTCATCAAAACATCAAGACCTAAATATGCATGAAGACTCCACTATCATAAAGATCCTCAGGTCTAAGACAGCAGGTGTGCCAGGACACATTTGAATATCATTGGATTTGTAACTGTGGCACATTTAGATGCTTCTGCATTATTTATGAGTGATGGGACTAATGATGGAACAACTGAAGTTTCACGTAAAGTTACGGGAAAAGAATTTTTCAATTTATGAATTATTTGGCCAATTTGTGCTACATCATCATCACTGAATTGCCACCTAAGGGAGCTCTATCAAGGGTTCAGGTATGTGTGCCTTCACCCACATGTCCTTGTGAATCCACAGAAAGAGGTTTTGAGAAGAATTGAAAATCTTGGTAAGACAAAATTTCATTTGCATATGACATTATCCAATTACAGCCATAAAAGTGCCTGAGGAGCTGGGAAGAGACACCTGCAAAGAGCCATTGAAGGGGGATCAGCCTGGCAGGAGGGGAACCAGGGCCAGAACAGATTAGAACCAGCAATGGACTTCATGAAGTCATTATTGCATTTTAAAAGTTCATTGTTTTTTGATCACTTTGTGGTTTCATTTACAGTAGCAGCTGCTGTAAAAATGCCAATTAAAGCCCAGCACTTCTGCCTGTGGCTGGAGATGCTTCTGCTGCTGGTAAACAAGTTTTCTGGTTTTCCTGTAACACTATTGGCATTCTAAAATGATCAAAATATTTCAGAGCACATTTAACCAGACAGAGTACTGGATTTCAATACCATCAGCTCCAGAAAGTAAAAGGTGGGTCCTAAATTACCTACAAAATCATAACAATTTAAAAAGTGGAATCACTTCTCATCTGCCTTGTGTTTTTCCAGCTACTCCAGGTCACCCAGCTGGCCTCCCTGGAGAAGGAGGAGGCAGAGGGGTGATTCCTGCCGGGGGAGGCAGCACGCACACACCTGAGAGCCCCGGAGCACATTCCCTGTGCAGGAGCCAGGTGTGTGAGCTCCCCCTCCCTGGCCCTGCCCCGGGGGCCCGAGGGTCCCTCTCCCCAGCCCCTGCAGCCCTTGATCTCTGCTGCTGGGGCGTGGGGATGCCACTTTAGCAGCAGCCCCAGCCGCATTTTGCAACCAGGGCTCCTGTCTGGGATCAGGGAGAGTCGAGCGTGGTTTCACCCAGCAGCCTTTAATAATGTCTCAGCTCTGTTAAGCTGCCCACAATTTCATCCAGCCACCTCCTTCAGAAAAGCCCTGCGTCTTCATTACCTTCCCCTCCAGCCATCTGGTCTCCCAACCTGACCTTTTTAAGAAAGATTGGTTAAAAAAACTGGAGCAGTCCCTGAACAGAAGACCTTGTGTGTCATGTTTAAGCCCAGAGCAAATTTTTATGTCCAAGCTGTGAAACCTTGAAAATAAAGATTTATAATTGAGATTCTGGCTGAAGCAGAGTGAACAGAGACGGTCTAATTAAATTCTGTGGTGGGTATAATTAACCGATTTATTCATTTATTACCCTTTATGCAGCTAATGCAGGCCCAGCC
>VZUA01019714.1:0-19910 GCA_013401035.1 Horornis vulcanius | reverse complement strand
CAGAGAAGAGTGGGGTAAGAATACATGAGAGAAAAAGTATGCAGACACCAAGGCCAGTGGAAAAGGAAAGAGAGGAGATGCTCCAGGCACCAGGGCTAGGATTCCTCTGCAGCCTGTGGTGAAGACCATGGTGAAGCAATTGTGCCCTTGCAGTCCATGGAAGACCTTGGGGATGCAGAGATCCCCTTCCAGTCCATGGAGGTGACCCATACTGGAGCATGTGAATGTCTGAGAGGAGGCTGTGAACCTGCAAGAGGTCCATGGAAAGAGGACCCATGCTGGAGGAGCCTGTTGTTGAAGGACTGCACACCTGCGGAAGAGTGACCCATGCTGCAGCAGCTTGGGGGATGCTGCTGCCTGTAGGAAGGACTCACATTGCAGCAGCTTGCAAAGAGCTGCTGCTCATGAGATGGACTCATGTTGGAGTTCACAGGGAACTGTCTCCTGTGGGAGGGACCCCCACAGTGGAGCAGCAGAATGACTCTTCTCCCTAAGCAGCAAGAGAAACAACAGGTGATGAACTGACCATAAACCCTTATTCCCAGCCTCTCTGCATTACTGGGATAGGAAGTGGAGCTGGGGGGAAGGTGTTTTTAAGGTTTTATTTTACTTCTCGTTATCCTGCTCCAATTTTGTTAGCAAGAAAATCAAGTAATATCTCTAACTTGAGAATCTGTTTTGTCTGTGATGGTATTTGATGAGTGCTCTCTCCCAGTCCTCAACTCAGGAACCCTTTGTTATAATCTCTCTCCCCTGTCCAGCTGTGGAAGGGAGTGAGAGAGTGGCTTCAGTGGGTGCCTGGCACTCAGCCAGTGCCAACCCACTACACCCTTGAGCAATCGCTCCACAGGGACATGTGAAAATTGAAACCACGCATCAATTCAAGAACAGTGACAAAACAGGTCCGTGTGCTTAGAGCAGCATCCCTGGAGATGGTGCTTAGTGGCACACAGAAAAACCCTCCTTCACATACTGGTGAAGAAGCCTGGCACTAGCAGGGAAGGGCCCACCAGCCTGGCTCTCTCATGCAGCAGCAAACACTCAGAATGCAAACCAGGACACCTAGAGAAAACCCCTTTCCCTTGTGGGCACTGAGGGACAAGCTGCCCGAGTACTGCATGAGTTTCCATAGGAGCAGTCTCAGTATTGCTCCTAAAACAGGAACAACTACTTCAAATCCTGGCACCGGCACTCTTCCTGTAACAGATAAAGGTTGATTCTTTTCCAAGGTGCTTAAGCAGACTGCAACTTCAAGTGTTTACAATTTGCAGGCTGGGGATGTTCTCACCTTTTCCCACCTTCCATGACGTATTCCAAAGATAGTGCTTGCCTTGCAGAGTTGGTCTACAAAGGACCCACAGCACAGCTGAACACCAAAGGTCAAGGTAATCACAGCCCTGCAGCAAGCAGAATTGAGCTCCCTTTACGACCTCATGCTGAGTTGTAAAGAGATTTGGCAGCAACAGCAGAAGGAGGAAAGTCATCAATTGCTCCTCAACAACAGCAGATAACAGCACAGAGCTCTCACAGCAAGAGGTCTGGATGTGGCCAGCAAGCCAGGACAGTTATAGGAGACCATCTAGGAATTCACTTTCTGCGTCTGCTGGGGAAATCTCAACAGAGTCAGAGTTCCAGCAACAGCTGCACAGCCCAACCCATGGAACCAGCGCACTACACACACGGTTGGCATGGCACCCACTACAACCAAGTGCTGCAGGGCTACCTTGGCCACAAACATGTCCAATCTAGGACAACTGTGCCACTGGAAAAACCTTGAAGCCCTACAGTACACAGTTCCCCTTGTGCACTCTGTCCCAGCAGCTACTGAACTCCAGTAAGAGAGACAGATGTTATGAGAGACCAATTTTGAGCTCCTGCTGGGCTTTGAATAAATAACAAAGGTCACAGAAGAGGTAGATGGACTTTAAACAGAGCACTGAGACTGTCCTTACTCCAAAGCCTGAGATCTGTTGGACCTCACTCAGCAGCACATCAGGACCCAGAGATGTCCCAATTCCTCTCCACATGATATTTACTCTGATGCTGCCAGGGAGATCTAATCTGGAGACAGGTGCCCAATAACCTTTATCTGCTGGGAAAAATGAGGGTTGAACACCTATCTCTTCTTGAGTTTTCAGGGCAGCCCTGCCTGCTTTTGGCTGCTGGGGCTGGGGTCTGCAGCAAGGAGTCACTGGCATGCACCAGGCTGGGCTCTCAGCCAGCCACCAGCACTTGAGAGATGCTGATCGGGCTCTTCTTTTCAATGGTTTTGTTCCACCCCGTTGGGCTTGGCAAGAGGAGCTGGGCCTGGCTTGGGAACACAGGGAACAAAGCGCCAGTTGGGCACTGAGACCCAGCAGAGACCAAGAAACACTGAAGTGGTACTTCAAGGTAAGCAGCCTGGCTCCCAGACCCACTGATAAAAGAGTGAGAGATAAAGTGGTTGTTTGGGCTTGGAGGAGGGCACTGAATTTCTGGTGAGACACAGCAGTGTGAGCCTCATGTTACCCAGGCTCTATCTCAGTGTTAGGGCAAACAAAGAAATAGTACTTCAACTGGATGAAGCTGCTCTGAGTCACTGTTTATCCATGGAGCACAGCTCCACACAAGCACACAAGCAAATATCAAGCCTATGAGAGTCCACTAAAGGCTGCAGTTTAGTAACCTGGGTTCCTCTTGCCCGCAGCCCCAGCTCAAGGCAGGGTGCTCACATCTACTAAGACACCAAAATCCTAAATTGATATGAAGGAAATGGCTTGGAGGTCACCTGAAAAAACAATGTGGAGCACACCAAACACTGGACTAAGGCATTCCTGCCTTCACCTCTCTGCTGGACGGGAATGCAGGAATGGCCCTCCAGCCCAGACAGACCAGTATGACACAGAAGGACTAAGACCAGACACCTGACAGCCCCCTCAGGCATACCAGCCAGGTGGTCACAGACTTTCCTGGGCACTGCTGCTCCAGGCTGTGGCACTAAAAGGAAAACAGACATGGGTACATTTCATGGGATTGAGCTTGGAGAACACCCAGGAGCAGCCAAGCATAGCCTGGAGATGCTGTAAGGCAGCTTGCACTCCTGGAGGTTGCTTTCCATAGAAAGCATTACCCTAAAAAGAGTGCAAAACAGTGGTGAAGAGCCTGATGGGAGCTGTAGCAGTTAGTTCTGAAACAGACATGCTCAGAGGAGCTGTGCTATTCCCATCCCACCACGTCTGCTGCCCTGCTAAAACCATCCACCCCAATCCCTATTCTGGCCACATTTCCTGAGACCACCTTTCCCTTCTAAAGCCTTTCAATCTCTGTGTTTCCACAGATGACTTCTAATGCCAAAAGAAAACAGTGTGGTGGGTCCAGGCCCCAAACTTGAGGTGACACACTTATCTCTGACCTCATGTCTCCATCCTTGTGTGAAGTCTTGAATTTTGATGGCTACCCCATACAACCCTAACCCTCTGCTGGACACAGTAACCAGCACGCAGCACAACACTGCCAGGCTGCACTAAAACACGCCATGGGCTTCTACCAAGAAAACACATTGCTGACTGGTCCCTTTCTATGGAAGGGGCAGCTAGCTGGCTGGACTGACGTGAAGTGCAGCACCACAGAAGGGGGCAGGAGGAGCCATCACCCAAATAAAAAGGATCCAATGGACTCCTGAAAGAATCAAGGTACCCAGAGACAAAACCCCTGTTCTTTGCTGGTTCACAGTGGTGAAGATGCTGCTCCGTACCTCATTGCTGAATGGGGACAACACACCACATATATTGCATAAAAAGAAACCATACAAAGCAGTGGCTGACGCATTTTCTTTATAGGCAAGAAGTTTGCTTGGCCTTCCCAAACACATCACAAGAGCAGGAGAAAAAACCCAAAACAATTAGTAGACTATGGCATTCCGAGCAAAATTACTAATTAATAACCCAGATGAGACTACCGCTTTGCATTTCTCCTAATGCAAATCTTTGGCAACTGGACAGGATAATGCTCGTTAAGATATTTCTTCAATGATCTTCATGCAAAAGAAATGACCCCTGCTCGGGAAAGCTCCCAAGTACATACTTATCTTGAAACACTTTTACTGAAGTCATCATAAGTACATGGCTAAATTAAAGTGTTTACCCAAAAAGGGACAGACTTGAGTACTGTGCTCTGCTTCAAGTACCAGATGTTTTCCAAGATCATTCTTTGGACTCTGGCTATGTGCAGTAGTTACCAACCTAGCCCAGTTGGGTGCCTCAGGGTAGGGGCAGCAAAAACCCTTAAGTAGAATTAAGAAGCTTAAGTAGAATTTTTCTTTAATGATGACAAATAGGTTCCTGCAGTACACTTCATAGCAACCTGTTAAATAAATGATCCTAGACCAGAAAGTTTTCTTCTCTTCCTGGGGAAATGTTTTCGGCAGGCTTGAAAGGCATGCCATTTCTCCTGATTCTGCTTCCAAATTTCATTACTTCTGCTTCTCACTGCTTCGTCAAAAATATTGCTCTTCCTTCTCTGCAAGGGGATTGAAGATCCCTTGCTGACAGAAGACATCTCTTACCCACCTCCACTTTCCTCAAACTGAAGTCTGTACACCTTGTCATTTTTCCAAGCACACCTTTCCAGTGTGACTGTTTCCACAGCTGATGTCTCTCTGTGTGGTCAGCAACTTTCTAAATGTATTGTGCCAAAACACCCCAAGCACAGATATTGCTAGAGGCAGAGTGGTACTGCAGCCTCCTTGCTCTACAGCACAACTCCTTCACATTTGTAGCCTGAGAGGCCAAAGGGTTCTCTTTCAGTCACATCGTGGCCAAATATACACATATGCCAGTACTCTGTCATCCTGCCTTGTCCTCTCACTTCCCGTTTCCTTCCGGCACAGGTGCCTCCCACGGTGCCCAAACTGTCCACAGAGGGACAGGAAAGTAAGAGCTTTTTTGTTTGTTTTTATCTTTTAATTAAAAAAAAAGATAAACAAACACAGTATTTTGATAAGTGTCAACTGTTACAAGGAGAATTTCAGTTTTCCCATTTATATCAACAAACATTAAAACATCCTAGTTGTGCCATTTTTACATAGAGGGAAACACCCAAACCTTGTTACCAGACTTGCTGTGGATCATCAGCACCAGGGCTTGCCAATCGGCTCTTGGCAAACACAAACACACAATCAACACAACCTTTGTTACCACCAGTGATGTTACAGGGTATTTTGAAAAGGTCTCCTGCACTGAAGCACTCGAACTCCCTCAGAGTAATCCCAAGCAGCTGTATGATCTAGAATTTCCTGCACTCTTACTGGGGCAGGCAACCTACAGATACCAAGGGCAGAGACAAACTCCATTAATGCATAAAGGTGCAAAGGCTTCCTAACATTTGTTTTCTAGATTATGGCATGGAAAGACATGTGCTACACACTACAGACCAGGCAGGAGCCTCTTACAGCACATTTTGCTTTTTATCAATGGATAAAGTGTAGCCACACTGCCGCATTTCACAAGCCAATCAGGCTGCTCTAGGATGCCCCTTCCAACACACCCCAATCAGCTTTGAGGAGCAAGCCCAGGAAAGCCCTAGGCAGCATTAGGTTTACATGGCTTAAAAAACAACCTGGACAAGACAACATTGCTTACTTGAGCAGCACACTGGGCAAAGCCTCCTCCGCCCAAACTGGAGAGCTTTCGGATTCAGCCTGCACTTTGCAATCCACCACCACCACCCTCCCTAGGGCTCCCAGGGAAGCGTGCTGCTCCTTCCCCCAGTCACCCTCACATTTAGCATGAGGGAACGCTGCAAAGTCAGCTGTCCCCTGCGTAAGACCATCCTGGCATGCCAACTTACAGCTCCTCCTTGTACCACAGCCTCCTGAGGAGGGTACTTCACACATCTCCCTACACTGCTGGTGCTGGGAACATACATCCCATGCCAGTCTCCAGAGGGGACAGTGCCCAGCTGCCCCCAGAACAAACCTGACAGCCACACTTAGTCCTCCAAGGCCTGAAATGGGAAAGCACAGGAATGCAGGAGAGCAGCAACTCCTCCAGCCTCCCGTACCGGGTGGCTAGCCCTGCTGCTGCTGCTGTCCTGTCCACCTGTTTAGACCTAAGTCTTGCCACAGTAATCCTGCCACAACGCTGTGACTGAGGAGGCCGGAATTTCACAACTGGCACCATGTCCTCTGCCTATGCCACTTGACCAGCATCCCAGTCAAAGTCTTCAAGAATCCCCACACACAGAAATCGGGTCTCTGCTAAGGCTGTGGTGCCAGCCACAGCTGCTGGGGACTCACTGCCAGGTCTGGGTGGCAGGGACATATCCTGTCAGAGTCAACGCTGGGAGCTCTGGAATTAACTCTGCCACATGCATCTCTGCTGGGCTCCATCTCATGCACTCACACTGGGCGTGTGTGTGTGACATTTACTGCAGCTCATCAGAAAGCCACAGCCCCAGCAGTGTTATAGGGTCAACACTTGCTCTCCAAGTGGCACAGGGATATGTATGTGTGACTCCTCGGCAATCAAAGAGAGATCCCTTGCTTGCTGCCCTCTACCCAGCAACCCAGTGGGCACTGCAAAGCATCCCAGGGCAGTTACCTGCTCATCTTAGAGAGTCACACAGATGTTGGCTATACACCTTCTCCTGAGTCAGGGACCATCTCAACAGCCACCAAGCTCCAAGTTTTACTCCACTGCTGCCAGCCAGCAGTATAGTCCCTACATGAAACACCTGCAGACCCTCAGGGCTAAGTGTAGCCCAACACAGCCACTCGCATCTCACTCCTTCCTCCTGAATCCTACCTGCTTTCAAGTCTCCTATCCAATACCAATCTACATATCACAAATTCACAGAATCATTAATGGTAGGAAAGATCTCTAAGATCATCAAGTCCAACTTTTAACCCAGCACTGCTGTGTCCACCACCAAACCATCTACCCAGGTGGCACATCCACATGGTTTTTGAATACTTCCTGGGATGGGGATTCTACCATATCTCTAGACAGTGCCTGAGCACTCTTTCAGTGAAGAAATTCTTCTTAATATATGACTTAAACTTCCTCTGGTACAACTTAAAGACATGTCCCTAAGTCCTATCTCTTGTTAGGTGGGAGAAGACACTGTCCCCCATCTAGCTACAACCTCTCTTCAGGTAGATACATGTGTTCCCCCTTAGCCTCCTGTTCTCCAGGTCAAACATCCCCTCAGCTCCCTCAGCCACCCTTTGGTAGATTTCTGCTCTGGATCCTTCACCAGTTCCACTGTCCTTCTCTGGACATACCCTAGCAGCTAACATCCTTGTAGTGAGAAGCCCAGCAGGGCTGGTAGGGATGGGAGGCTCTGGATAGCTTCTCAGGGCCAGGTAAACAATGCAGGAGCTCAGGAAGCATCCCCTCAGCCACAGCCACAGCTGTCCCTTGATGAGGGGTCACCAATGCCCCTGCATGCCTGAGCTGCACTCGCAGCTTCCAAGGCCCAGGTCCCACTAAGCCTGTGCTCATCACAGAAAACCCCTCCCAATATAGCATCAGTTGCCTATTTATAATATGATGTTTACTAACACCAAACACACTCATATTGGAAGTGGAGGACGGGATGAGTCAAGGGAGCATGAGCAAGGGAACTTTCTTCTGTCGTGGGAAGATAAGGGGATCGTGGGAGGGTTACTTAGGGATGGGTGCTGCAGCATCGGCTGATCACCTGCAGTTCCCTCACCAATGCAAGGAGACTCAAGGGCACGTTTGTTTTTTCACACCAGACCCTTAAGCTATGGGAACATTTTCCTGTGAAAGTGTGAGATGAGATCCAGCACAAAGGAGTGTGCCAGCATCCCCTTGCAGCCTGCTCCAGGCTTGAGAAGCACCAAGTGCCAGCAGGTATTGAAGCACCAATTTAAAATGAAGGCTCTGAAAACCTCCTGACAGTTCCTGGGATGCTCTTGCAGCAGCTCAATAAAGCACTGCTGGTTGCTACAGTGCTTTGACAGGGCCTCCTAAGGCAGTGCCCATCTCCAGGGGAACCACAACCCCTCCAGCCAGTGGGTGGAGAAGCAGCCCCCACTGCTCACCTGCTCAACCTGCTCTGGATGGCAGTTCTGTTTTTCCATTTGCTCAATGCCCCTGGGAAGATCTGCAAGGACATCTGACTGCTGAGGCACTAGTGACACCAGCCTTCAGCTGTGGGCAGAGATGAGCATGACAAGGTTCGTGATGGGTCTTAAAGTGGGGTAGGGGAAGGAAAGGGATTACAACCCCAACTCCCCAAGGCACCATCTCACACCTGGAATACTGTCCAAGAATATGCTCCTGAGCAACAGAAGGCAAGAAATGAGAAAATGAGAAATCCCTTCTAGGGGTTCTTGAATTTCGCAGACTTTCTCCCGTGTCAAGCTATATCCTATCCTGGGTGGCTGGAAACAGACCCCATGTGATGCTATTGAACTGCACACCCATATGGTGGCAGATCAGATTCTTGAAGCCCCTCCAGGCAGAACAATTGGTGGCAGTCTCTGACTGTCTAGAGCTACTACTGCATTTTCCATTTTTCCCTCCTGGCTGCATCTAGCCATCCCCTGATGACAGGCTAATTTTCAGAGCCTCATATTTTCCTCTCCATCTTTGAGAAAGTTATTGCTTTCCTGCCCTCAAATAGCCAACATGTCTTTCACCCTACCAAACTCATAATGGACCTCCTGGCTCCCTTCCCCAGATTTGTCTTCTATGCCACTGCACTTACCAGCCCCAATTCGGCTGACTAGAATGAATATTTACATTAAGGGGCTGGATCGATTTTTGAGTTTTTAACTTTTCCTAAAAGGCAAGGGAGGGTTGGTGTCAGGGGCTTTACCAGAAAGCCTCAGCTGACTTCTGGTGCATGTTCAGCCAAGGCTTGGAGTCCAGAGGCATGACTGGCGCATGGGACAATTGTCACACATAGGGCTCAGGAACTGCTGGACAATTGCATAACAAGTTTTGGCTATAAGCCATTCACTCAGCTTACCTTTGTGCAGCATCCCTTCAGCATGGCTCAACAGGGGTGCAGGCTTCTGCACTCTATGCACTGCCAGAGGTGAAGGCACCAGCAAATTTGCCCATGTCTAGAATGATCCTTTGCTCCCTTCATCCTCCTGGTTCACCCTTGCACCCACTGCTGGATCCCCACTTTACATCAGCATCCCACATGTCCATGTAGCAGCTCCCGGCCATCCTCACCCCTGCCCACCCGCTCCTCCCAGTACCCGCCCCCAGCAGTGACTCACTCCCTGCTGCTCCCAGTCATGCACCCAGCCTGCCTCTGGCATCCCCAACGCAGGGTGAGGTGCCAACACTGCTTTGGAGAGTAGCAGTGAAGCAGCATGGACCCACAGCACAGGAGAACCTGGCTGTGCTCTACATCCCACCCTGAACAGCTGCATGACTACAGGCATGCTGTTGATGTGCCCCATGCCTCTGTTCATCAAAATCACATACAGCTTCTCCCAGAGAAAATACAGCTAATTTCCACCCACTGGAAAGACAATCCACTTTCCAGATGATACACACTAGCAGCACACAAATACTTGTTGCTGCCTGCACTCTGACCTACAGTCAGCAGAAATCCCCACTGAGTTACTGGGAGTGAAGGGTATGTCTTGCCATGATGGAGCTCTACTACCATTGTTAAGGCCCAGGAAAGCAGCAGGGAGCTGCCACTGCCCTGCTGTCCCCTCTTCTGCTGCGGCAGAACTCCTGGATCTCTCTCCTGGATGAGCAACAACTGTCTTGGAACTAGCTACAGGATAAAAACCAAAGATGTTTTTGGATGGTTTCCCAGCTGCTTGAGAGAGTAACTGCAAGAGCAAAAGCTTCACACTGCCCCTGCCAGCTTGGTCAGCTCCAAGTAGACAGGGAGATGCCCAGGTGGGCAGCAGCACACCTTACAAAGTTTTGCCACTGCTAGTTTAATTTTCCATCCAAGGTCAGTGGTTAGGCTCTGCAGGACCAGGTATGCTCCCTGCCCTCCAGGGATGATGCAGTGGCACCAAGCTGCAAGTTTAACACAAAAAATGAGAAAGAAGGAATAAAACATTCCCCATCCATCTCTAGTCAGAGTCATGGGACCACATGCCAGCCCCTGCACAGCCTCTCCTGTCTGCAGGCAGCATCCACCTTTAGGTGGAGCGAGGCTGCTCTGCTCAGTGCTCCCAGCTGCTGCTCCCCCATCCATGGGCTCTTCATTCTACACATCATGCAGCTATTAAGTGTCTCCTCCTGCTATCTGCCACCTGTCTCCACTGTCACATTTTCTCCTTTAGTTCTCTCCTATCTGGAGAGGTAGGGTTTGAATTTATGTCAGAGCAAGGCCAGTCCCAGGCCTGTGGAGGATGTCAACAGAGACAGCACATATGCCTGACCATTTTTCTTTTCCCCTGGCTTTTACAAGCCAGATTAGGAGAGTGGAAACCACATCTTGACTATTGTCTCTGGTATTTGCTTTGGTACCACAGTACGGGAAGGAACAGGAGGTTCCTCCCCCAGCACTGCAGGCAGCAACATGTACCAGCAGGTCTTCCTCCTGACCTTCTTTTGCCCACTCACTTACCAAGTGATGGGACAGCTGCTCATGTCCTGCCACCTCCAACACAGATACTTTAAGAAGTACAGGCAGATAAAAAACCACAACAACCCGAGAAATAAAATTCCCAACACCAAACCACTGCTCTCCAGCCACATTTGAGTCTCAAATGCTTCTTGATCCTGAAATCCACCTGCCATGACACTCCTGCAGGCAAAAAGGGTATGAAAATGTTCCCATCTAAGTGGGAAGGAAAAGCAGGAATAACAAGGCAGCCAAGCCCTGGCAATGGAGAGGGTGTTGGCCCAGAGCTCTGGAGTCTCCAGATCCAGCTCAGAAAGGAGGAGTTGGTAGAAAGGGTGGGTTTCACAATCAGAAATGTTCCTTGCAAGTCAAAGGATGCTCTGAAATGCCGGAGTGGGCTTCGAGGCAATTAGAGGATGATCAGGATGACTAATAGGATGGAAACAACCAGAGGGAAGAGAGGGGAACAAAGGGAAGAGCAGGTGGGCATTTTTGCCCCAGGCCAGACAGGCTCACCACCCTGCAGTAGTTTTTCAGGACTAGGCTGGGAGTTTCCAGCCCACACACCTATTCAGCCACAACACGCAGCCCTACCTGTACCACTGCTTGGAAGGGCTGGAGTCTGCTTTCACTGAATGTATTTAAAAATTCCTTTTCTTGCTCCAAGAAATGCAGTGCAAACAACACAAGACAGAATATATGTGCTGCCGTTCAAACAGCAAAGCCATCTCTGCCTACATCATCCAAAACCTGCTTTGTTGTCCATTTACCAAATAGACACTTCCACTCACTCTGAAAAGAGACTCAACTGCCCACCTCCTCTACTTAGATTGCCCCATCTCTTCTCTAGATTTGCAATCTCCATCTAAAGATTCCATTTGATCTTTCACATCCAGCCACCCCCAGAGACATCTGCAAGCACAGCTGTGTCAGACACAGAGGCAAAGACCCAAGCGATTAACATGTCTCCACAGGCATAAGCCTGCTGATGGAGGTGCAGTTATACTGGCAAAACTGCTTCCCAGTGTTTTAAGGTGGTGGAATCAAATCAGACTTTAGAAGCAGGAGCATTTTTTGCTAAAATAATGTATCAGCAGAGCAATCAAAACAGGCAGCCCTACACATCTAGCAGGCCAGAAGCTGCAGGTGTTTTGGAGGGGACACCCAACGCATCCCAGAGACATGGCCCCGACCATGCTCAAATACTGCAACCACACCATGGCTTTAAACCTTTGATTTGCAAAGGTGCATCCCTCACTCCATATCCACCAGAGGAAAGCTGAGCTACGGCTCCTACTCCGCAAGACTCCTGGAGCAACTTCTGCTGTTCCACCCTGTAGCACTCAACTCCCCAGATGAAAACATAAAGGCTTACTGGCATTATTCCCTACAAACCAGAGCTCTGCTCTCATCAAATGGAACAAAGCTTTAAAGAAAACAAAATAAAGAAGTGAAATGCTGGGGGGTTTCCTCCCTTTTTGCTTAAAGCACATCAAAGTATTTGCCTTCCCTGACTTGAAACCATAGTCAGGAGCTATCTACTAGCTTTGAAATTCCCCTCCTACCCCAGGCGGTAATAAAACATGAAGACAGAGAGCATGAGATTCCAGGAGCACTATGCAGCAGGGATTTACAAGGGATACATCCTGTCAGGCACACTGGATCATTTTTATTTTTAACAGCATTACAGCGTTAGTGGGTGAAAGGGAAATTGTGGATGTAGCAAGATTTTAGTGAGCCATCTGCTGCAGTATCTCACCTTTCTCCCTTTCGAGGTTTGTTCACCGGACTACGGAAGAAACATCATCTCACGGACTGAAAACAGGCATAACAACCCTAAATAAACCAGTAGCTCAAAGTGACAAAGCACTACGTTACCGACTGGCAGGAACCAGGGGCAAGGGTGATCTTTGGTTCCATTAATCATTTTCTCCAGCTAGGATGCTGAGTTTGGAGGGGTGTTAGGTGCTGGCTGCTCTCAAGTACCTGTTTGGCAAAGTAGCTGGGCACCACAGGAGAACAGATGCCATAAATCAGTCAGAGGCAGATGACAGGATGGGACAAAGGAGAGGCAGGGAACAATACCAGAGGCACATGGACAGAGAATGGGTGTAGGTTTGTCAGGGCATCACCCTACATAAGCTGGGGCCAGGTGAGTGCTTTGTTTTACTGCAGCTGTCTTCTCATAAGGTAGAGGAGATTCAACAAAAGGCTTTAGATACTAAGGAGCAACAAGAAAACCCAGAGAACAGAGGTGCACTGAAAAAGTAACAGGCAAAGACCTCCACATGTACAAGAGGGGAAGGCAGAGCTGGCTGCATGGCTCTGAAGGTGACTACAGTCCCAGCATCTCACCACAGGTTTTTTTGCCACTCTTCATAGCCTGGCATTTCTACTCTACCAAGCTAGCAATGCACAGTCGTAAGATATGCTATGCAGGATAACCAATCCTCACCTTCATCCCTTCCTTGATTAGATAAGCAGATTTATCTCCTTATGTTTCTCACCACAAATTATCTCTTCAGGCCTCACACTAATACTGTAACTTTTCTGCTTTTTCTTCAATTTTTCAGCAGCCTTTTCTGAGTGCCAGCACTGGATTTAGACAGCGTATTTTACTATCAATCTCCCCAGCAACATTTATGGCAGTAGAGTCTCATTCTTGGGGCTACTCATTGCTGCCTTTCCAGAAGTAAAATGTTTCATACAACTGCCAGGCTTGAAGGGGCCTTAACAGTCATGTGTCAAGATTCTTTACTTGAGGCACAGCCAGTTCCAAGTCATCCAGATCTACAGATTTTCAGCTAATTTCTTCCAAAACTAACATACACACTCCAATTCCCCAAAAAGCCCTTCAAGATAGCTTCCACTTCTGCTTCACTATTCCAACTGATATTACAAGGAATCAAAGTCTGAACTCCCTAATTACAGGTAAAGTCTTCATCACAACTACAGTCTTCTAAAAACATACATGGCTGTACATTCTTAAAGACCATGAAGTTCCCTCCTCCACCTTTTCTTACTCAGGCTACACAGTCCTTCTCACAGTTCTTCTCATCCTTCCTCCCACACCATATTTCCAAAGACCTTAATTTCTATTTGCTGGATAGCCTCTTGTTTGCTCACATCCTTCTCTAAGAGTTGCATCTGTATCTGAGCCTGGCCCTTCAGCACCACCTCATCTCTGTTCAGGAGAGCACTAATTGCTTCCTGCACCTTAGAGGTGTCATTCCTCAGCCTGGCACAAGGTTTTCCTTGTGTTTTTCTGCTCCCCAGAAGAGCACTAATCCTCAACCCCCAAATTCTGGCAATACCAGTATCTTCCCCTGCCTGCCTAGCTAGGGTCACTTTATCAGATAGAAACTCTTCTGAATACAGCTTTGCCATTAGTTGAGGGCCCACATGGGGCATGCTTCCTATCTCCTACCCCTTCCTCATTTGTTTACAAGGCTTACACTTGGGTCACTGACACAGGCTGACTGAAGATCTATTACAACCGTCGCCTCCGCTCAGCCAAGAGGCAGGCCATCCTCTAAGGCAGGGCTGTTGACCAACTTGATGCACTACGTTCCAGACAAACGGATGCTGGTGATATTTAACTGGCATATGCTCCCACCTTCTTAACAGAATAAACACTAGCTGTTTATTCCAGCTTATTAAGACAGGCTGGATGTAGTCCCACTCTTTTCCCCTGCATTTCAAGGGATCAAACCCTGGACTGTTCCCTTACCAGATGTTTCTCTGGTGGCTGCTCACTATGGAAAAGTTGCCTTAGTCTGGAAGTACTTTCAGGGAAATTTCATAAGGCTTTGCCCATATAACCATATTTAATTTACCAAAATAGTCTTGTCACCTGTTCTGATTTGTACTTGGATTTGCTTTTTAAAATTAACTCATCACCCCTGATCTTCTTTGCAAGGTGAAGACAAAGCTCTTACTGTCACATTTCATTTGTTCCTCTTTTCCACGCCTGCAGGAGCTAAGTCCTTCCATCCAAGAGCTGCATCAGCTCCTTCTGCCCTAGCTGGGAGTTCACACCAAGTTTCACATCCACCGCAAACCCAGTTCCTTCCTCCCAGATTTATAACTTTGTGACTAATGCCAACTCAAGCTGCCTTTTCTGTGTTGTGAGTAATAGCGAGTCCTTGGGCAGCAACCGCAGCTCAGCGGACACACAACAACAATTCATTTCCAGGTCTATGCCTCAAGCAGGGAGTTAGAGCCCAGGAAAACCAAACCACCCACTTGTGTATGCAGACATCCTCAAGATATCAGCTTTACCAGCATCACCCGAGAGCCTCCAAAACTCAGCGGCTTCACATAAATTGAGTGTAGGCCACAAGCACAGGGAGATTAAAAATGAATCCCTTTTAAGATCTTCCTTGGGACCCAAAGGCACCAAATTTTGCCTCAAGAGCACAAGTATCCTGAGGCCACCTGCAGAGACCCTCTCCAATCTGTGTCATTGTCAAGTGGTCTCTGCCCTCCAGCAGAAAACACCAGATGTGACAATTACTTCAAGCAGAAGACAAGGCCTGCTGCCCCATCAGAGTTTCCTCTAAGTACAAGATCGTGCCAAAATTGTCTCAGACTTTGAAGGGACCTGAAACAAAGTCTACTAAAGGCCAGTGTTTATCTGGCAAAAGCAGGGCCAGGCTAGCACACAACTCTCACACCAAATGAACTCTTGTGCAAAATTGCACTTGTAAGCTCTCCCCCAGACCCATGTCAGCAACACATCAGGAGGCAGGTGGATGATTTAAGGGTGCCCACTAGAACAGTTCTTCCATGCAGGTCAACAGGAGAAAGCATGCCACCGCCCCACAGGCAACACCACGGGGTGACAGAGCCAGAGGTCACATCACTGGTGGCAACTAGCTGTCTGCAGAGGGATGCTCTGCACTAAGCTGGGAACAGAGACCTGCACAGAAACCTGACAGAGCATTGCTTGGGAAGGGGGTGTCAAAGCAAGCAACTTCTCTGCACAAAAAATTACAAGGGAGCAGAGGTGATGAGCATACCCAGGGAAGAGATATGGGTAGCTCTTGGGACATACAGTCCTTCCAGGGAGTGAGAGGGAACAGACACACAGGAAAGGTCTGCAGCAGTCACTCTTCCAGACAGGAAAAGAAAGGGAGGTTTTTCAGCTTGCTGCTCAGAGGTAGCATGGCTGTGGTGGTTCAGAAAAGCAATAGCAGAACACACTGAAAACAGAGAGCAGGAATCCTGC
This sequence comes from Horornis vulcanius, assembly GCA_013401035.1. Taxonomy (NCBI): domain Eukaryota; kingdom Metazoa; phylum Chordata; class Aves; order Passeriformes; family Scotocercidae; genus Horornis; species Horornis vulcanius. The sequence continues at coordinate 4,123 of VZUA01019714.1, read as the reverse complement.
CCGTGACTGCTTTCTCCTGCGCTGATACAATGTGTCACCTTTCTAATACACGGTTCTTTAAGAAATCCAGCCCTTTCTTTAATGCAACAGCACAAACAGCCAACAGAAATGGGAATCTTCAAAACCTTGCTTTAAGCCAGACCTGTACTACCAACAGCCAATTTCTCTGGGGAAAAACAGCATGCATAAAAGAAGAGCTCTCTCTCTCTTCCCAGCACAATAACCATGTGGGCAGAGGCTGCTGGCATCAACAGTTAGACCAAAGCACATCAAGAATGGGAGACCTTGCTCAGATGTAGTGGACTATGCCAGCAGGATGCCTATCTTGCCCATATAAACCGTGTAGCCACTCCAAGAGTTTAGCCTGACAAAAGCATTGGGATAACAAGTTGTTGTTTCCACTCCCCAACCTGTCTTTGAGAAGGAGTAAAGGAAGGGAGGTGAAAACAGAAGAGGGAGAATGACAGGCAGGCAATTTCAACATGCAAGAGCCAGGGGGAGAAGCCTTTCCAGGCTGCTTAGCAATCATGTGCAAGGAATAGGTAGCTTGCAAACATAACCCTGTAAGAAGGACAGTGAGCGCTGTGCAGAGAAACACAGAGGAAAGGTTTCTGCATCTCTCATAGCAAGCCAGCCTCAGGCTTCCTGCAGCTAATCTGTATTTGGAGCAGAGGGCAGACACCCAGCTCCATGCTGGAAGGACATGAAGTGAGAAGGCAGTGCCAACCACAGGCCTCCAGGCTCAGCGAAAAGCCATTTTATACCACAAGCCTTTGCTCTACAAGCTTGGCAGCGACTTCATGAATCTCACCCTCTCTCTGTCGCAGAAGGTGTACATACATACGCATTTCTTTCTCATTCCTAGACTTTCATTTTTCTCCTTTTAATCAACTTTCTAGTCAATGCATCAGGCCTGCTCCCCAGCTCACTATCCTGGACAAGCCAGAATGCTTCTAACAGATGAAGGCTGCAGGCCTGAAAAGGCCACGCTCAAGGCAGGTCCCGCACACATCAACTTGCCCTGTGGACAGGAAGGTGAGAAGTCCTTCCCAGCAAGAGCCTGAACTGTACACGGCACTGGAAAGAGGACGAGGACTGCAGTTCCAGGCAGCAGGCACTCCCACAATGAATACAGGGCTACCTTCTGACAGGCCACCTGTCCCACAGCGCATTCCTTTGGAGCTAGAGCATCAGGACCAGCAAGACTAAGACCAGCAAGACTAAGACTAGACTGGCTAAGATCAAAGCGGCAGAGGGACACAGGGACCCCCACCTCCCTCCCTTCCTGGAAACCTGCATTTCTGTTTCCAGCTCAGCCTGCAAGCAAGCTTCAAGTTCTCCAGGCTCACTTCCAGAGCCAGGAGGAAGAACAGACAGCTGATTGAGATCAGACATAGCCAAACCTTCCTCTGACTCATTCAGTATCTCAGAGGCCATGGCCCAATCAAGGCTCTGCCATTCCCTGTCCCCCTGCCCCAACACCTCCTGAGCCATTAGGAAAGACCTGAGACCCTGCAAAGCCAGCTCAGGCAGCAGGAAATCTGACCCTTTGCTTTGAGGCTCCAAGCAGGGCCTCTGCCTCCTTGTGTGAGAGGCAGTGTGGAGAACAGGCAGCAGGCTAGCACACTGGCCATTTGCTGCAGGAGCTGCTGGATGATGGGGGGTGGGGGTATGCATCTGCAGGGCTCGACACTGGGGGCTACCCAGCAAGCTCTCAGTGGCAAGAGGAGGCAGGGAAGGAGCAGCCTAAGGGACCGTCACCAAGAATTGCTTGGTTCCCACCCTCTGGAAAGCAGCTAGATTAAAAAAAGCCTTTATGGTCCTGTCATTCAAGGACATGGAGACAAACTCCATTTTCCAAACATTCCCATCATCTTGTCTCATCTGTGCATCACAAAAAGCCCCGGGGAAGATCCGGCCCCAGCCTTCAGCAAGCCTTATCATCCTTGCCCATCCCTACCCACGGCAGAGCTCTCAGATGCTTTGATATGCAAATCAGCCACAGGATCCATAACCAGCGCTGTCTGCAATTAACAGCGCACACGGAGTATCCTATAGCCAGGCCCTCCTCCCTCTCCAAGCACCACACGGCTGCGCAGGCTTCACGTCAGATGACAAAGGTCCCGACTGTCTTCGGTGGGAGCGGGAGGTGCTGCCTGCAGTCCTTGGATTTTCCGCACACAGCCTCGCCCTGGCCATTCAGGATGGAGAAGGGGCACTTACAGAAAGGATGCAGGCTGGGGTCGCACCCCGGTATGGATGGGCAGGTGGCAGAAGAGCTGCCGGCAGGATGCCGCAGGGCTCACAGTGAAGGAGGCTCATGCAAATTGTAATTAGCAACAGACAAAAAACAGCCTGGGCACTGCCAGCTCTTGGGCTTTTATTGCAAACCTCAAGCTACCTGGGATTTTCTGGAAGTTGTAGTTTCCAGAATGAAGAGATTTTGTGAAGATTTTTTTTCCACGTAAACAATATAAAAACCCCTCCAAGCAGGTTCCTAGCCCACTTTATGACTGTAGAAAGATGAAAAATATAACGAAGGATATTTTAAGCCCAGAAAGAAAAAAAGAAAATTAAACCCCCACGCAAACTAGAAGCACAGTAGACTCAAGATATTTCTTTTCTTGGCTCAACTCATGGCTTCAGAACAATTCAGGATAGTTGCACTGCCCTCTGGTCAAAGGGTAAGAAAACGGAGCATTGCAAAGCCTCGTGGCGATGCCCTCTTGACATGAAAGCTGACACTCAGAAAATACAGTAGCTTCAGTTCCTCTCCCAAGGTTACCAAAAACAGGAACAGACAAAAATAGAGTAAACTAAGTGCAACAAAACATACTTATGAGTCAAGCCAGAGCCTCTTCCCAACCCCCTCAAAGGCATCTTCTTTGATCTTTATTTTGCTCTTATGGTATCCAGGTGGAATGGACTTCTCTCCCCATAAAGATAACATATGCCTGCTACTAGAAAGCTCAACATGAGAAAAGCCTTCCTTGGTAGATATCAGCTAATTGCAGTCATTGTTAGAAGTAATGCTTTGCTATTTCTGATTGAATGGAGTCTTCCTGGAGTCAGTTATGAGCTGAGTGGTCAGCTCTGCTCTCTCTCAGAAGCATTAAGAGTATTAGGGAAATAAAAGCTATTAGGGACTGTACAGTGTGATTGTTTGGAAGGGAGGGGTACCGGTCCCTGCCTGCACTGGCAAAGGCTCTGTCCCACACTCAGGTGGGGCATTAGCAGCACCTCCCAAAAGGCACCTGAGCCATGCAACTCTTCAGTAGCTTTGTGACCCCTACTAATCAGATGCTCCTTCCCCACAGCCCATGGCCTTGCGTGCGTGCTTCCTCCAGAGAATTACACCATGGAGCAAGACACTTTCATAGTAACAGACAAATCCAGGAGAGAGGGGACTCCTCTAGGACTATGCACAACTAAATTAGCCACCCTGAGCACACACTGACAGGCTTTTTGTTTCTAACTTCTAATATCGAGAGGAGCAAGGGAGGGAGGTACCCAGAACCTCAAATTGCCAAAACACCTGCTCTCTATCCAGCTGAGATCTACCAAACCTGCTGAGAACATTGGGCTGACTGCAGCCACATTGCAGATTTTTGGCGTGATGCCCCCTCCAGCAGGTAGCTACATAAAGAGTGCACTCTACGGCAGGAGGAAAAAACGCGGTTTGCTGATGTGGAGGGGTTGGCGACCGAGACAAGAGCAAAAAGAGCCTGCTTGGCTATCTGGCCACGAGCCATATCCGATAGCCCTTTGTCAAGTAATCCAGGGGAGGAGAAGCAAGGTAATACCAGAAACCTGCTCGCTACTCCCACCACCCTTGGAATATCTCTTCTGCCGTCCTGCTGCTCTCCTTCACAGCGGTGCCTGCAGGAGCGGCGGGGGGCGGGCAGGCAGCTCTCCGCGCCCGAACACGCACAAAAGCGACGACCGCAGAAGTGAGGGGCGCGCCGCGGGCAGGGGACCCCGACATGCACAACCCCCTTTACCAACAGCAGCCGAGGCGAGGGACGGCAAAGGAGAGGCACCCGGGGGGACAGAAGGAAACCCCGGGCGGTCTTGGCGGCGGGCGGCCGTGGCCGCTCCAGGGGCGCCGCGCCGGGCGCGCCCC
>VZUA01019713.1:27967-43908 GCA_013401035.1 Horornis vulcanius | reverse complement strand
AGTAAAAAATACTGAATTGGTATCTGACTACTTTCACAGCATTAAAAAAAAAAAAAGAGAAATGATTATTTTGAAGCAGCATTCAAAATCTCTTGTTTTGTCAGGCAGTCAAGTGGGATCTGTGTTTGCTAATTCCTATCCTTTCCCACCAGACTGGACCTCCTGCTGCTTACTGTTTGCAACATGGCAGCTTCCCACGAGAGCCCAGGTGTGTTTTCCTCCTGTTAAGAATATGACAAGTAGAATTCTTTTGGAGTGTGCTTAGCCTGACATTCACTGAATTAATGACATTCACTTCAGGTAGTAATTCCTAGGAAGATGGGCAGCTTTCAGCTCTAAGTGTAAGCTTTGTGAATCCTCTCTCTAATAACAAACATAGAGAGTGTTTAGTTAACATGAAAGATGTTTGATGTTTGCATGAGTCTTTTTGAATCTGTTCAAACAATAGATCCTACAGTGGTGCAAGAAAGAGTACAAGTAAAAAAATACTAACAAAACCAGCTGGGAAAAAATCTGCAGCGTGACAAGTACATTTTAATAAATTTTCATGAATGTTTAGACATACATATCTATGTATGCAAATAATATAGAAATACACCTTTTTATTTGGGTTTGTTTTTGTTTTGGGGGGTGTTGGTTGTTTATTTGTGGGTTTTTTGGGGGGTTTTTTTTGTTGTTTTTTTTTTGTTTGTTTTGTTTTGTTTTGTTTTGGGGGTTTTTTTGGTTTTTTTTTTGGTTTTTTTTGCTCTACATGGTGTTTACATGACATTTGGACAAAGAAATGTGAAAAAATTCACCAAAAAAACTCACCAAACTCCAGCACAGCACCAGTGTGGCAGCTCCACCTTCACAATTTCTTTTATGGAATTGTTTATGTGTTTTGAGAAGCAATATTACTGTTTTGATCTGCATAAACCTTTCAGTTGAGATAAACAGTGGATAGCTAATGACTGCTGGAACATATTTAGATTGCTCTAATTTTATAAGTGAATGTTATGTTTGCTTATGTGTTTCCCTCTACCTTTGGAATTTTGTTTTGCCTTAACTTAATAAAAGACATTTAGAGCTGAGACTTACTTCTTTATGCATAAATGTGATGTTGACGGTGATCAAGGCCCTTTTTCCAACAATAATGGCCATATAAAAGTCCATCTATCTCTGCTTTTAAAAAATTGATGGGATAGCCAATTCTCTGTTTCAGACAGGTAATTTCAGGACTCTTTGGCAAAACAATTTTAGTATTGTTCCTTTACTATCCAGAGCTATAAAATCAGTTGTAAGTTCTATTAAGTTAGATGCCTATTTTTCCTCCAAAATACAATTTGGAAATTTAGAATTCATGAGAACTAGGAAAGAAGTAGCAGCAAATACATCTCTTTTGTCTCTGTAAACCACAGGATGCTGTTGAACAGTTTAGAAACACTGAACCAGAGTAATTCTCTTTTAGAGAACTGAGGATCCTTAGCTGGTGTAAGAGGATGCATCCTGCTTCTTGTTTGCTTGCAGTGAAACCAAGGATGTGAAATAAACATTGCACCCTGGAGATACTGTTACCTTTGCCTACATACAACCAGGAGAAGCTTAACCAGAAATACCAGTTTATTATCATTTGCTAGGAGTGACACTTATCACTAAGAGTAGGTACAAATACTTGATAAAGACCACCCTAAATTAACTTTTATTTCTAAGGTAAGGAGTATCTCATAGCTGTGGTGGTACTTCAAGAGTCATGGCCATATCTAGTGGTGCAATACAAAGAGATTAATTAAGTTCCCCTTGCTTCTATAGCTGTTAATTAGCTGAGGAGAGGGGACGTTTTTATTATAACTCTTAAAACACTGCTGTCACATCTTTATATTAACACTGCATTCTCATATTAAATCACTGAATTTTTCTATCCTTGGGCCCCTCTAGCAGATCTCATTAGTAGTTGTTTTAGTGGAGATTTTTGTTTTTAAGCCAAAAGAGAACCATAGTAACTGTGCATTTCCCAAACCATTTCATTCATGAATGGGAAACAAGTCTCGAAATCTTTACTCACATGAGTAACCACATTGATATCCTTGGGCCTTCCATTATTAACAGCTAGAACTGTGAGTATAAATCTGCAGGATTTGGATGTGGTGCTTCATTACTTCATAGGAGTGAAATCTGTAGCTGAAATCAATAGCTAAGCATGCAAGGCATATAAAAGATAGACATTCTTTCATGGAGGTCTGATTGCAATGCATCTCTCAATTTTGTTTCAGCATCAACAAATAAGCATATGATTGTAAAGAGACATACAGACCGTAGGCAGTAATTACAAAGACACATTTTAGATAGACATTCTAGCCTCAATAGAGGAGTTGGGAACAGTCCATCAGAAAGAGCAGAATAATAGTGGAAAAGGTCAACACTTCTTGAAAAACTAACATAGTAAGTCACAGACCAAGTTTTTGGTTCTCTGTCAATCAGTAGTGTAACTGTTGTCAATCATTCCCTCTTACCTTGTTTGTGATTTTTGAATGGCCAAAAAAGAAACTTTTGTTGGTAATTATGGTCTTTACAATTGGTCTGAGTCACAGGCAGGATTTTCAGAGCCTGCCTGGGGAATAGCTTTGGTATACCCCAAGCTGAGCTCACGTATGCCCGACCAATTCAAGCAAAACTTTCCCACGATAATATGAAAGGAAATAAAAGATTCTGACCAACACAAGTCACTATTCCAGAAATAACAAAAGGGACGGGATAGCCAGGATCTTCTGGTTTCAGTTTTCTTTTCTTTTTTTTTTTTCTTAAAGATGATAAATATGCTAACTTTTCCTTTGAAAAGGAGCACTTAGACAGGATATGCACCTGTGCATCTTGGATCTTCTGAAAGAGTATTTCTATTCTCTGCCTAACCACACGCTTCCCATTACAGTGACAGAAGCTTTCTGCTAAAAATTACTGCCAAGAATTAATGCTTCTTCATTTATTTTTTAATTCCTGAATTCCCCTAGGATTTTTCCTTTCCTCAAATATTTTCACTTTTCACAGATACATTTTTGTTTTGTTTTCTTTGGCTATCAATTTATCTTGGCCCTGCTGAAAACATAAAAAGATTTGTGAAGAAAGATTCTCAAATAAAACACAGTTTTGGAGTTGATTCAGCAAAGTAACAAATCTAACATCAAAGCAAGAACATCTGAAACTAAGAATTAGGTAGAACAGATTTTTCAACAAATTGCAGCCTCTATGATTTTACTCATTTCCAAATAGCCAAGTCTGTTTATTTACTTATTTTCCTAGCTTTGCCAAAAGAAAGCCTCAAACTTTGGAAAAATAACAGCAAAGTTGTTCAGCGGAAACCAGCCCCTGTACTGTAAACAGTGCCTCTCCCAAACTGCAGCTGCACAAAGCAGAGACAATGCAGGGACCCTCAGCATCATTAACCAACTTCCCTTCCTCACCAAACAGTAGCTTCGATAAAGCAATTACAATAGCATCATGGAACAGTAGAACAAGGAAAAAAAAATAACCTTACCAGCTTCTCCTACAGTACTCAGCTGAAAAGAAAACAAAACCCCCAGCTGCCGTATCGCATGCAATTGGTCTCTCAGAATGAACTGACTCAAAGAACTATGAAAGGCTAAAGTCTTTCGGCCCCTCTGTTCAGCCTCTCTTCAGCTCCCACTCTCCGAGCTTCCTCACAAAGCCATTCTCCTACTCCCTAATCCTCGCACAGGAACAAGCAGCGCGCACCAAATGACTTCAGCAGGAGCGATCCTCCGGGGGGTGGGGAAGAGATGCTGCTGCCAGCGCCCGGCCCCAGCCCCGCCGCCGCGCAGCATCCCCAGGGAGGCAGCCACACCAGCCTGCCAGCCGCTTGGCCACAGCAGCCCGGGCACTGACAGCACCACGAGGCGCGGAAAAGTGCACACCTCCAGCCACCACCCTCTCAGCCACTCATTTCTGCCATGAGAACATCCCTGGGTGCTTGCAGGAGTCCCCCGCATGCATCTCCGTTAGCCCGCTCTGAAGTAATTAGGCTTTTTTCCTTCTTTTATAATTGGCCACGTGACTTCCTAAAGCTCTTGTTGGGCCTTTAGATGTTTCTTTTTCACAAAGAACATGCAAGTCAATCTTAAATATTTCAAACAGCAAAAAACCAACAAAGATGTTCCCCCAGAAAATCAATACCAAAATTATAAGAAAAGAGACCCCAACAGACACAAAATCAATAACATTATGAGTCACCATATTAAGAAACCACTGGTGCCTCCCTCAAAATGCTTCTGATAGCTAAAATCAAAACAAGCAATTGCATTTTTCACAATGAGAAAAAGATTCTATTTCATTTCCAGTTTATGTAAAAAGAGACAATATTTTTTAATACAAGTTGTCTTGAAAACATGAGATAGATATTGAGATAACATCCTCTTCCTCATAGCCTCTGCTTTTCAAGAATCCATTAAATCTTTGTTAAAGAAACACTGTTGTCATAATAGTTTTTAGTGCAAGTTTTACTTCTCCACAAGATGCAAAAAACTCAGAAAGAGGCAGCTGCCACAAAGTAAATCAAAGACCTAGAAAAGCAGATGGCATAATTTCACATCTTACATGTTGGCTATGAGCCTTCCAGTAATAATTTATAAGGAGACTTCCTCCTGCTTGTTCCTCTGCTTGGCAGCATGCTGTTTGAGCCTTTCAAACAAAATAAATAGACTTCAAGCCACCAGCTTCACACACACTAACACTTACCAATGCTATTTAAACCTGACACAAGCTGACTTTGTTCCTCTGTGACCCTGGAGAGAAAACCAAGGTGACAGTTTGATGGATGCGATCTCTTTTCACAATGTGGGTTGTGACTTCACAGCCCTGTCTCCCCATTATTGCCTAGCTGAAGGAGGAGACAGGAGCAGGGGAGAATCTTCCACCATACAGAGCCATTTTAACAGTGAACCAAACGTGCAATAAATGCCTGGAACACATTTTCCTAACTCAAAAATGTGAATTTAAGGGAAGGTCTTTCCACTTTTCTTGGAGTTTGCTTCTAAGGGCAGAAGGAAAAAGCTTCAAGAGGAGGAATTAATCCAAATGGTTTATTTCAGACATATTTTAGTTTAAGAAAATAGCAACATCACCAGAGAAAAAAAAGGAAAGAAGGAAGGAAAGAAAGAATTTGGTTTGTTTCATTTGTGACCAAACACTTAGACTGTGACTTTTTGTGAATTATCACTTAACTGTGCTAATTCAGTTACTGAACCATTAATCTTGAACAATTCTTTTCTGGACAGAGGTCTCACTGCAGTGATCTGAGGCAAACAATTTCAATGTGATGTCCTTTATTTATTACCTAAAAGCCATCATAAAATACCAGAGGATTCATATATCTTAAAACTGGTGTCTGCAAATTCAGTATTTGAATGCAGATTCTCTGCTAAAATGAATTCAGAAATCTTTTTACAACATTAACATATTTAACATAAAAATCCTGCCAGAATTCACAGAAATCTTCATGAAGAAATTGCTTTTCCATGAAAAAGGTTGAAAAAGGAAGACGGTGAATGAACTCTGAAACGTAAAGCTCCACCTCCACAGGCTTGAGCTGATTAACAGACATCCTAATGCCTGTAGCTGGTCTCTAATTTCCTTAGAGAGGAGCACAGGTTGTTAATATATTTTGGTCTTTGTTTCTGATTCTTCATCTAATCAGATGGGTTTATCATGAATACTGGAGGGTATCTGATCTCTGATTTTACAGGTGAATATGGGGGCCAAATGACCTGCCACAAGGAAGTCTTTGGCAGAAAGCCAAATCTCTGCTGTTCTGTTCACTCCAGCTCCAGTGATTCTCATGCTCTAGATGATTTCTGAAAACTGGGACTAGTCTACTCATGTTTGAGATAAAGCTGAATATGGTCTATATTTGTTGTCACAGAAATTATGTTACTATTGTTTCTTGTTTGGGATTTGATATTCACAATTCTGCTTCTGTTCATTCTTTCAAAAAATACTACTGTCTTTTTGAAAAAACTCACTTCGTTTGAGATAACACGATTTAAGTGCTTCCATATTTACAAATACTTTTATTTCTGTAGAATATCTGTGAGGTTGTAACCAACTTATGATACTGAAATATAATCAAACAAAAGACAGAAATTGATTGATATTCAAAAAAAGCAAAATCTGACAGATTTATACAGAGAAATATCAGCAATTATCGAGTTTCATCAATTCAGGTCTAATTTTTACTTTAGTTTGTTTTTTTATCCTAAGAACCACCTTAGAATTACACTTTTGGCTTAGGTGACCCCATTCTGGAACGTTGAGGGTGGGACTCTAGCATGGTGAAAGTCATGTGGTTTAAATTTCACCCTTTAAAAAGAGGTTTTAAAAGATGTACTTGTGAACCATTTATATCCCAATTACAGCTTCTAAACTGCCGCCATTGCTTCGTTTCTCCCTAACAATCTGAGAGCATTCCCATTGTAAAGAAGAAGCACCTTAAACATTTTAGAAACAATAAGACCTCTTCACAGACCACTTGATACAAATACATTACCTCTAAATAAAAAAGTTTGTACCATCCAGCAGGTGGTTAACTATGCTATGCACAAATGAGATGAGCTCTACTGATCAAAAGGAAGAATGAAGCATGAAAAATGCAGCCACCTTTGTACTTGGAAGCTTGCATAGAGGAACAAAAAAATTCACAATAGGACAAAAGCAACTGGCACTAAAATTTTGGAAGAGGTCATTTTTCTCATTCTTGTAGCAGAATGTAACTTTCAGACTCATGATAAATATCCGAAGGCAGTTTGAGCTTTAGGAAATAGCAGCAGGTTTGCACACTTTGCTCCAAAAGTTTTTTTCTGCTTCCTCTGAACTATGTCCTCTTATCTGTATAATCTGTCCAAAGCACCTTTTTACACACAACATTTACTCCTTTCCGTGTTTCTAGGATTAACAAAAAGCATAAGGCTCTTGGATAAGGCTTTCATTTGGATAACAGCCATACATGTTTAATAGCAATCATAAGAGCAGGTCAAAAAACCTTTTCTACAAGCAGAGTGGTGCAGTCAATTGCACTGGAAAAGATTCCAGCAAAACTAAAGATTCCTAAGCTCTTTGAGACTCACTGGTGTGACTGATTAATGCAATCTACTGCGGCTCTTTGATTTTTTTTTCACCCTAAACTCCCAGTAATTCTTAAAGGCAGTGTAGAAAATGGAATCATAGAATAACTTGGGCTGGAAGGGACCTTAATGATCATCTAGATCATCTGGAGATGGTGTATCTTTATAAATCTATCTTTGTAAACAGATATGTGTATCTTTATATACACACTTTAAAGTTACACCATCTGACATTTAAGGATGAGTTCCATGTCAGTAGATGTTCTACAGAGTAGAAAAGTACACTTTTTAATGGGCTCCTTAACACAGTCAATTAATTTTAAAAGTTTACTACTCAGTGGTAAGGTTGTTAAATGATCTATGCTCATATAACATATGTATGTCGAATTTCAGGGATATTCTTTATCTACTTGACCAGATTTTTTTTTTCTGAGAAAGAAGTGGGGTGGCAATTCTGCAAACTGGAAGAGGAATGACCCAGCAAGAGGGAAGGAAGGATTAGCATTGAGAGGAGAGCACAGTAAAAAACATGGGTAAAAAGGGAGAGAAATTAAAAACTCAGCTGATTAGAGTCACTTGAGAAAGAATGTTAGAGGAGTCAATGTTTCACTTTGTCAAGGGTTATCTAATAGCATTTCTCTGGGGTTTGATCTCCATGGATTCACTCTAAACCCACTCTCCACTTTTGTTTCATAGCTGGATGAAAGCAAGGATTCAGCAGTGCAGCTGGGTTTACATTAGGAGTGTATGTGTGAAGCTGTTCTAGCCTGGAACTTCAAAGCACATCAGCCAACGCTGGTGCATCAGCCTGCAAACTTCAGTAAATATGTCAGTCTTCCTAAAGTTAGATAGAAGAACAAAATTAAAACAGCAAAGTAGAAGAACAGCATGGGGCTTGCACAGCACTAAATCTTCATTCTTCCTTCAGCAATAAGATACAAGGAGCAAAAAAGAGGTTCTCTGCAAATTTGGCAAGAAATCACATTCTGTGTGCCTTTTCAGAGGCTTTGGCAGATATGGTGTTGGATTTTTTCAGTTCCCACCATATGGTATGCTGGTCAAAAATAAGCCAACACTATAATTTTGGGCAGTGGGTTACACCTCTTGTTCAGTCAGGAAAAATTCCTATAATCCAGCCCATCTTCTACAGCCTTCTGCACCAGCCTAGGGATGAGTGGGCAGCCTGGGGACCAGAGACATCCATACCATGGACATTCCCTGGTATTTTTTATAGATCAGATGTTGTTATCCCAACTGTGCTACAGACAGACTGATATGAGCAGACACACGGACACAAGCAGAGAGAAGATTGGAAAGCCTTTAAAGCCCAACCATTAAGACTTTTGTAACCCCTTTAGCATTTAAAGACAAACATCTGCTAAAAAATTCTTAGGCTTGGAGCCTCAGACTGTTAAGTCTTTTGGAGGAGACACATGTATTTTTCCTGTAGTTCAGAGGTTTGCAGCACAGCTGGAATTCCAACTTTTGAATATTACTACAGTGAAAACATATACACAATGATTTACATAGTGGTATTTTTGCCCATTTTTCCAAAACAAAGAGAAATTAATAGACTTAACTAGAGTATATTCGGGAAGGGGGCGGAGAAGTAAGGAATAAAGTGGGGTACTGACATATGGTATAAATAGCTAATGGGAAACTGCCCTGAAAACTTCTGCAAACACAAGCATCATCAATGCCTTACAGTTAATCAGACTCCACACAAGAAATCTACTTATACCAAAAAGAATTTGTAGTACTGAGCTGGACCATAAGCACTGTTGCAGATTTACTCCCTCATTAAAGATTCCTCCCAGGAATTATCATCATATTCATATGACAAGAAAAAAAATAACATATGACTTTATCTGGAAATTATCCAATAATGTATGCAAGAAAAGTAGTAGAATATTAGGTGTGAGAAATGCCTGAATTAATACCATGCATGTCTCTTGCTGTGAGAAAATGTGGGATATTTTTTGTTATTTTTTATTTCTGCAAAATAACATAAGACAAACCTGCTATGATCCAGGACAGATTTCAGAGTATGTATTAAATGGCAAAGGATTCAGAAAGTGATAATATGGCCTAGAACTGAAATAAGAAGGGGAGAAACTTGAAAAGGCAGTTTTGCAAGGCTGGAGAACCCACTTTCCTGTTTGACTACACTGGGAAATCTCATTCCAGGTACTGCAAGTACTGTGTTTCTGTAACATCTCAGCAGTAACCTCCATCCCTCTGTCAGAGGCCACTTCACCCAGTGCCCCAGCTCAGACCGATTTGATGAGGGAGAGGATGGCACACCTGATGGTCAAACATAAGGGAAACCTCTGACCATTGCAAAAGGGAGCTTCAAGCTGAATCACCAAGCACAAATAACCCCGGGAAATTATTTTTGACCACATATAAACTTCAAGGCCACCTTCTTTTACATCTCACATACAGATTTGTGCAGTCAAATTGCCTAAAATTTAATTTAATTTGGGTTTTAAGCTCTTATAACATTTAATCTTATTATTTTGCTCAGGCTTCTTTAACCACTCTATTTTTCCTCTTTAATGATGTATTTCCTCTCTGTATTTTGTGGTTTTCAGTTTGACTAATTTCTCTTTCTCTTATAGCAGCTTACTAGAACAATTCAACAGAATCAAAGTAGCCAGAAATTTTATTATAGTCAGCTATGTGTTTCCTTCCACCTAAAGGAACTCCACTAAAGAATAAGTTTGATTATGAATCACATAAGCTTTGTGCTAAGGTCAAACCTAACTGGAATTAATGGACAACAAACAAAATACTGACTGTCCAAAGTTTATTGTCTGTAATGAAGAGAAATATGTCATGAAAAAGGCCAAAGTACAACCTCTGCAGCACCAGTAAACAACATTCTTTCTTGAACCAGCCGGATGATGCAGTGATGCTGGCAGATATCTGTGTGACCCAGCTATTTTGAAAAAAAACCCTGAATCCCTCTAATGTGCAGGCATGATTTTAACTTCTAAAATCCACTGGAAGCAGGTTTGATAGTTTCTGCATAGCTGCTTGTGGGACCAGCAGGTTTGACTCCCGTGTAAATGGACCTGCCTGTGAAGCTGCAGTGGATCAGGCGCATAGGAATACAGCAGGCGTTTACAGTTCCAAATGCAAATCGACAGGAAGGTACCGGCCAAGGCCCCGCTTGCAGCTCCCCGCCTCAGCTTTGGCAGAGGAGAGGCTCCCTCCTATGGCTAAACCGTGTAAAGCTGCGAGCATCACCGTGAGCATCACCAGACAGAAAGTGGAGACAGAAAGAAAATTATTAAAAATCTCGCTATTACATACGCGAGACACATGGAAACTGAAATCTAGAAATCCGTATTTTGCAGACACAAAAACCCCACTATAATGACATAATAATAATAATAATAACAATAATAATAATAATAATGGCATTAACTGGAGTTTTCTAGCTAAACACATTGCACTTCCTTACAGAAATTATTTTTTAAAAACTTTTTAAAATGCTTTTGTAATATTTTAATAGCTAAAATAGCATGGCAGTCAGAGAAGGGCCACCTTTCTGGAATAAATATGAGCTAGAGAATAACAATGAAGATACATTGCACAAAACAACCAATGTGTTTGACATTTTTTCAAACCCATTAGGCATATATAATGCATAAAACCATAAAAAACCAGTATGTGATTGGATCTCTACTTGTGATCTATTCTTAGCTTTTACTTTTTTTTTTCCCTTACACTGTAAAGCCAAGGTTCTGATACTACAAACTTGGAAATTCTGGACTGAATGGTGCAGAAGCACAGGTTTACTATCTAAAAGAAATAGCAACTGTATCCTGAGTCCAATAATGCCACTTGCCTAAAGAACATAAACATGCCAAGAAGAGGGGGAAAAATGTTTAAGACGATATTCAGTTATTCATTTTTGACTTGAAACAGATTGTGGTTTTTAAATTTCCTTTATTACAATTACAGCAAGTAAACTCCTTCACCAACTCTCTCTGGGCAGCTCAGCTTACGTTGAAGCCTACCAGACTTAAAATTAGTTGTCACAAGTTCTTGGTTTCCATTGTTTTTATGGCAATGGTATTTATCACATAAAAGAAAAATAAAAATCATGGATAGTGTGCTTGGAGAAATAATATTTATTAATTCCTCTAAATTATTAATGCATTGATTTACAGCTGAAAAAAGGTACAGGGTAAAATATTTTTCTTTAATTTATTTCCCATTTTAAGAGGCTTTATTCTTGGTTTTTCATTTGTTCCATTTCAGACTCAATACATGTGAGTGCAAAAGAGTATGTGACCAAATACAGTAAACAAGCTCTTGACTGCTAAAATTTTATTGTGGTATACTCAGCACCTGCACTAGTACACTCTTCATTAATGGACTACAGTAAATGTTTATATAACTACCAAGAGAGTTTATTAATGTGAGCAAAAAAATCTAGCAGATAGATCATCTTTTGCAGCAATTAACCTCTACAATAAAATGCAGTCTGACATATACACAGTTCTCTGAGGCACCTTAGATTAATGAAAAGGGGGATATAAAATCAACCCTGAACCTGTGGTAAGATATCCCTATTGTCCTACATACCAGCTTTTTTGTAGAGCTTAAACTATTAACAGCTTTTATGAAAAATAAAAAGGACAGCTTTAATTTTACAAATAAATAATCAATTCTTCTGCACAAAAACTTCATATTGTCTCATGTCTCTGTATGTGAGTGGAAATTGAAGAAGATCTGGGAAAAGCTAGACAGAGATGCTCTAAAACACAGTAACTCCAAGAAGTAATCTGCTGGGTAGAAACCTTCATATCTGGAAAGTACCAGATTTCAAGGTCTTTCAGTCTGTCTTCCCCATCTTCTCTTATTCGAGGATGTGGAGGACAAATGAATCTAATCCTCAGACTGTAAATCTCTTCTGAGTGAAATTCAGTTTGAACTGTTAATTATCATGAACACTAGAACAGTAAGAAGCAACAAGACTGTAGGTATTGTATCCTGGGAATGTCGATTTTTTTTCTATAATGCAGCTATTTTATTTGTTTTCCATGTGATGAAGTAAAGGAAATTGAAAGTGCTTGAAGCAACTTTTATATAAAATATGCAAAATGTGTTGGTTTTCAGTTGTGTGTCATTTCAATCCATGCAGTAACCTCTTGTTGGCACTAACTCAACAAGGTGTGGCATCTCTCATTCATACAATGAGTCCTAAATTAAATAAGGGTACTTGAAAGAATCTAGATGAATCATACATGAAACTTCCCATTCCATGGATAACCTTTACTAAATAATTCAGATATCTCTGTTTCTTTTCTGATGATGATGAAATCCAGCAACATATTAGTTTATTCTCCTCACACATGGACTTACAACATGTACATATGTACATATGCATACATATATGTGTGCATCCATATCACAGAAATTCCACTAGAAATCACTGTAGAAAAAACATCCCTTTATATTTTTTCTAATTGCCAGGGAAGCTTGACAGCATTCTTCTATTTTTCTCTCCTCAAGAATTCACAGAGCTTTTAGAACAAGTGAAGTCTTGAATATGCACCTTATTTAAATAAGAATGGAGGTGAATATACTCTTTGGCAGTAGCAGTGCCTCCAAAGACAAATGTTTTCTCCTCTTACCCCATGCTCTGAGCCTTGCACTCGGGCTGGGAGTCTGCTGAGCTCGTTTCAGCTGGGCTGCAGGGGTCTTGCTCCCCGAGGGAGGAGGTCAGTGCCACAGCCTGGGAGCAGAGGGCAGGGGGGCTGCAGGGTGACCCCACACCCCACACATTGTGCTCAGGGGCTGCAAGTCAGCTCTGCTTATGCTGGGTCACGCAGTGAACCAGCCCAATGCATCTGACAGACAGAGGTCACCTTCCATCCTGGGGATCCATTCACACAGGCAAATCTCTTCGTCTGTGTGTTCCTGTCATTTGAATAGCAACTGTGACAACAAGAATGCTCCACCAGAGACATTTGGGGTACTGATGAACTCATTTTCAAAGAGCATTGGAAAAAGAGACATAATTGTGGGTGCCTTGCCATTAACAGAAAACTAAATCACACAAGATGTGGTGCTCCTTACAAATAAAAGCAGTGCATAGCAGTAGAAAGGATATTGTGGAGAGAGAGACTAGGTATTAATACACATTTTGAGGTTTGCACTTCACCTCCTTTGCTATTGTGTGCTTCCACTGTGACCTTGGGTAATCCTGATCTCGCTGATCTTTCCTTACCTGTCCTTGTGGTGGAATTTTTGTTCCCTCAAAAGATAAGCATTGTTAAGAAAAAGCCATTAAGCTTTATGGGATATCCAGCCATGCTGTGGAGGAGAATCATAAGCTTTTGAGTCTATAAATAAAAGATATATATAAGAGAATATTACCCTATAAAGTCTATATATTCCTGATATCCCTTGATTTTTAGTTGTTCTTGTTCCATTTGAACTATTTAAAGAAAGTAACCATGAAACTACCAGCTTTATTTTTGGTATCTTAAGAAATAAATTGGTGGGTAGAGCTGCTTGCACTCATAAGAATTATTTAGCATTTTTATTTTCCCACCAGGGAAGTTAACTATATCTTTCAGAAATTATTTATACGCCAGTAGTCAGGAAAGTATAAAAAAAGCGCTGTTCATTGCTGTTTTCCTTTTATTGCTGATCTTTTCATAGAATGAATAGAAATAACCATAAATTAGAAAAGAGATTTATAGGCTGTAGTATCTAGCACAGTATGAAGTATCCAATTGTTTTGCCTACATAGAATTCCATTTCTAAATGATTTGCTTACAATTAATAATATACTGAAATCATCTTCAACAACTCACGCTGTCTTCAGAGAGAAAGGTGATGTGCTGAACCCCCAGGAGCTGCAGATAGAGTAACCCAGGATTGCCCAGTTCTCAGCAGTATGCCAGGTGTGCCAACACAGTTTCTCCACATTCACTGGCCCAGTACGGGCAGCTTCTTGACAGACATCACACACCATTTGTAGTATGACAAAGAAAAATCTGCTCCTGCACACACAGACATCCAGAAGCAGCAGTAGAGAGGGTGTTGAAGCAAATCTAATAATCAGTCAGTTGCTGATCTGCTCTGTGAAAACCTGCAGGGTTCACAGTTACCTGGTGTACTAATTTCTCATTCATATTACAATTAGCTCTTGGCCTTCCTAGCCTTCAACCCTGTAAGAGACTTAAAAATCCTACTTGTCTTAAACACTATTAGAATCACTGAAGGATTTGTCCTCTATGGCAAACTATAATAAAGCTGTGATTATCAAAGCCCACCCCTCCCCTCAAATGTGCCTCCTGCATTTCTGGAATTTGGACTTTGAGTTAAGCCGCCTGACAGGACTTGAGATAAGATAAACATGGTACTATTGTTCAATTATCTCAGGTCTAAGGAGAAGTAAACAAGGCTGGGGGCTGCCATCTGCTGAGGCCAGGTTTTCACACTCTTTCCCTGCCAGTCAAGGGGGAGGAGGAGTTTTTGAGTGAGTGATGGTGAAACCTCTGGTCCATATGAGAGGAAGTGAAGACCCACCACCAGAGGCCGTAAGTTGGGCTAAGTAAGCAGACCCTGAGGAAATGGGATGGTGCTTTTTGCTATGCCAGTTTTCTTCTTCCCTGACACAAATTGGCCCAGTTGTAAAACTTC
Organism: Horornis vulcanius; assembly: GCA_013401035.1. Classification (NCBI taxonomy): domain Eukaryota; kingdom Metazoa; phylum Chordata; class Aves; order Passeriformes; family Scotocercidae; genus Horornis; species Horornis vulcanius. Next base: position 29,131 of record VZUA01019713.1, on the reverse strand, counting down.
CCCATCCCAGGAAGGTCACATTCACATGGCATATTTATATGGGAGGCAGCTGCCATGTCTTAGAAAGGGTCATCATCTATCAAAGACCCTCAAAGTGCCCCCAGACTCACTCCTGAGGTCTTCCACTGAAGAACTGAGTGTGATCCACGAATGTTGCAACAGATCCAGTGTTGCAAAAGGCAGTGTAAATCTTTCCTCACTCCTGCAGGGGTGGTGCTTGGGTGTACCCACACACACCTGAACACATATTAACCCACTGGACTTGATATTTTGGGGGCCTCTCATGAGCAAGAAGACCATAAGAAGAGGACCAATGGGATGCCACTGGTTCCACAGGGATGGGGACTATCTTTCTACTCTAAAATAGTCTACTCTTTCCCATTCTTCTCATTTCCCACTATCTCTTAAGAGCCAACACCTCCATGGACACAGAATATGTGTTAGGTCAGAATTTCCAATGAGTAGACCTTTTAAAGTTGTACACTGCAGCATGAATTTGGGTTAAATAAAGCAAGACTGTAAATTCCTAGATCTTCAGTTTTAGCCTGTGAAAGAGTCATCTACTAAGCTTGTACAGTGTCTAGAATGATGTGCTTTTCAAGTACAATATAATATACAAATAATATCATATAATGTAGTGTAATATTGTGAATTATAAAATGAAGCACTAGATTCCGAGCCAAAATTGACATTTAGGTGAGTAATATAACAAGAGATATATGGGTTTACATCCTCCCCTTTTACAAGAAAGCCATCTGTGAACAGACATATCCTACTATTCCTATTAGATTTGTGTCACTGACAGTGACTGCAAAGAAAAAGAGGCAGGAAGTGCAATTCATACTCTCAGCAGATATATCTAATGATGTTATATGAAGCATGGATGATCTGTGGTGGTGAGAGGGATATTAATGTGCAGTGTCTGCTTTTCCCAAAGCACTGGGAGTTGCTCAAGTGGAAAAAAATTAGCTTTTTCAACTAGGATAGATCATCTATGTGCAAATAGTGGCTCTGGTACACAGAAATAATCAGAAATATGGGATATTAAATGCTCTTCATCAGGAAAATATTGTTTCAATATACTTACTCAAAAAGATAAATATTTCATGAAGATATCTAGCTTGCAGTTTGGAATCTGAGTGTCCACATCTGAAGTGACTGTCA
>VZUA01019697.1:8735-19134 GCA_013401035.1 Horornis vulcanius | reverse complement strand
TGGCAGCCAAACGCACTTTGGAGCAGAATCTGCACAAGAGCTAGAATCAGCCCCACAGAAGAAGTACACACATTTTCTGGGTTGTAAATTGCTCAGTGAAAGGACAGTCTCTAATTGTCTCTAGTCTTGCATTTGTACAGCACCTAACACTGCTGATATATCATTACTTTCTCATGATAATCTCTTACAGAAATGAGGAATACCAAACAACATAGAAAAGAAACCTATTGACTGCCAGAAGCAGTAATTTGATAGTATATACATNGGCCCATTTTATGAAGCTTCCAGTTTAAGGCTCAGAAGCGAAGCAAATTTTTAAAATGCTAAGTAGGCAGAGTTTTCCATTTGACTGTTTGGTTCAAGAAAGTTCAGAGGTTGCTCTTGGGACACACTAGGCTGAGGCTTTCATGGAAATCATGATAAATGTGTTTTCCAATGTACTGACCTGGATGTTAGCATATTTTTTTGCTGAACATTATGGGGTACTTCGCCTACTACATAATTGATTTTCCAGTAAAGCTTAAGACTCCTTTCTGATTCCAGTAGAAATCTGCAAACCATTTTCTTTATTACTACCTTCTAGCACCAGGGGAGGGTGTGGGCTAGGGTGAGGCAGAAGGGAGCAGACCATGAAAATCCAGCAGCATTGCAGAGTACCAGTTTAGTAGCTCCAACAATAACCTGTTGAATTCTTTGTGTATATGTGCACACACTCATATAATCACTTATACAAGAACATCTGCAAAACCCTAATGGTCTTTGAAAGCACAATAATATTTAAGCAACTGGATGTGCCCCAGCTCTTTTTTTTAAGTCGTCTTGGAATGAGGCCTGGCAAAATCTCGCAGCTGGTAGGTTTTTTGGTGTATTCTATGTATGTTAGTTTTCACCCTTCATCCTTTAATCTTCAGCAGAATTTTTTTTTTTCAATATTCATAACCTTTCTATGCAAAGCTATTTTTTTAGCCCTCATGTGTTTTTCTCTATATTGAACCCAAACTGTCCTAAGAGCAGGGAACAAAACCAAAATAAAAACCAATAAATTTTCTTTTGATATATATGTAAGACATAATTTAAAGAGATCTCAAAGCACACAGTAGAGGAAGTTAGTGTGTAGGTAGAAAGCTACCATAGGGGTACCTGGCAACCAATCAAGGCACCTTCTCAACTAAATTAACCTATTTAACTGCCCCACCACTGCTAACTGATGTTCTTTTCCAGGATAGTCCAAATTAAAATTGTCCCCCAACAGAAATGTAAAATCACCAAATAATTTTAACTTGTTTCCCCTTTGCAATAACTTTGCAATCATGCTCTCCTTCCAAGAGATCACAATGTAGATGGAGAAAAAACAAGCACATCACTGGCAGTAATGTGTGGAGAAGACAGGAAGAACACACCAAGTGCATCAGTGTCTCTCTGGGTTTGCCAGAGCCCCGTTTCTAAAAAGGTTCATCACATTCCAGCAGCGATGGCTTTGACTGCTTTAATTCAGCAGTACGTGTCCAGGGGCTAAGGCCACCTTGTCATTGATACACTTGACTGGCAGGCATGGATCTTCCCTGTCAAAATACCCAAGTGTTTAAGTAATGACTAGTGCCACTTGAGTGGAAAAAACTAGGCGAGCTGTCAATACAATGGGTGTCAGAAGCACATTGTTACTCATCCTAATCACAGTAATTGTACACAGGGACAGCCAGGGAAGAAAAGGAAATGAATGCCTATCTGCCGGCAACAATGCAACTTCATTTAACCTTAACAGACCAGGCATTGATATCATTTCTTCCTGGCACTCTCTGCGATCCTGATGTCAAAACAGCTTCTCATTTGCAATGTATGACAATTTCCTCACATCTGAAAAGACACTGCTGCAAGTCAATAGACTATAAATTGCACTTGGAAATGGGATCATCTTAACTAAAGCCTGCCTGCTTTCCCCAGGAGGCCCAGGCCCACTCCCCCCTCCTTTTAATAATTTGTATGTTTAGGTGTTCGGTCAATTTACTCTACACTTGTAATGTCTTATAGGCAAGACCATCAATCAGATTTGGTGTGACAAAAATATCCTGCTGCAATATTACAGGTTATTAAAGGGATGATGGGAGAAGGCTGCATGCATTTACTGTGCCCCTTTTTTCTCATCTCAGGAAACCTGTCACAGACCTAAACTGGTGATTTATCTTCTCTTCACTATCAACAGGTAGCAGCCAAGAGTGGACTTTGATGAGCTGCTTTCACTGCTCTTTCCTCCACACCTTCTGTCCTCCTCTAGCTGCCTCCCAGCCCTACATCCAGTTTTTCCCACTCCTGGGAGAATGCATGACCATGGGGAATGCTGCTGTAAAGGCTCACAGCTTCCAAAAAGGCCAAAATAGTTCAAGTGTCCATTGAAGGGTTTCCAGCAAGGGGCCCATCACAGCCTGGAGCACTGTATTTTTTCAAATTCACCTTGCAAACATTTTGTATAAGGCTCTAAAACAGATGTTGATGAAATGGTACCATTCAGACAGTCTTCAAAAGATTTTTTTGAGAAAAAACAAGCTAGATTCTATACAATATTCTTACATTCATTGAAATATACAGTAATTATACTTACTAGGCCTCAGAGTATTTTCTCTGAGCTTTACAGCCTAGGGCAAAGCAGGGAGGAGCAGAAAGGCAACACCTGACTCCCTGATTTCCCAGGCTACTAACTGTCTGCACAGAGGGTGTCTATTTATGACACAGCACATCACCACCAAAGCCATATGTCAGTCCCAAAATTGGAAAAGAAAGGGATGAAATAAAGTAATAAGCACAAAGAACAATGTGAAGCCTACACAGTACCCTGGGATTTCCACAAGTGACAGTCTGGGTCAGAGAGACTCTGAAAGGAAGCCACAGCCAGTGTACAGACACCAAAGAGTGATGTGGGATCTCTCTTCCCATGTTTAGCTTAGTGGGAAAGAGTGTCACTGTGACTGTATGTGATATTCCAGCAGCCTTAACATTGTAAGCCAAGGGTCCTATTCCAACATTGTAATATTTCCTGCCTTCCTTAGGAATAGAGGTGATGCCACATGGCTCAGTACCCAGGAAACACATGAGACAAACCTGACTTCCAGAGGCAGGTGCCCACTAATAACCATCACACAATGAAATGAATGTAATACGATGATGAAGCACATTTTACATCATTTCACATAATTTCTCCATGTTTCATCTGTTCAGTCCCAAATGGCTGTTTTGCTACATCCTCTTTATTCAGATTCCTCTACATCATCCTTTTAAGAAATTACCTTGAGGGGAACATTTTCTACCCCCTGCCCTCCAGTCCTGTTGAAAACCTGTTAGTCACCTGTCCTAGGGTGACTTTATGATGCTGAATTGTAGCCCCATTCATCTGTTCAGCCCAGAAATAAGCTTTGTGCCTTTAAGACTGGTTCCAAGAGCAAAGTGAGGATTGAGGAGAGCACAGTTTGTTTTCAGAAACTGCACTTGCTTCCATGTTATCTCTCCTGGACTGTATTGTCTGCAGCACAGACAGCAAGAGAGAGCTCTCCTTTGCTTTCAGTTCAGTTTTTTAGCTAGCTGAGGCAGACAAGTTCCCCAGACTGTGGCTTTTCTTTTTCTTGGAACTGACCAGCCCTGCTCTGGAGTGAAAACCCAGAAAAACACCGCAGGAGCTCACACCTGTAGCCCACTGGGGCTGGGACCTGGCATTTTCCAGAGCAGAAGGGACTGATAAGAGAGTGAGTGAGCCAAGCTATGCCCCACAAGAAGGACTTCCTGAATTTTCCATCTCTTCAGAACAGCAAGAGGTTTTATTGTTTAACATTATTCATTTTTCCATGTTTGTGAGTACTTTGCTTGTTAAATAAACATTTTTTTCCACTTTCCTCAAAGGAGATTTATGTCCCCCACACTGGTGGGAGGAGGAGTTGCTTGAATTTTCTTCTAGAGGGACCACTTCAGAAGTTTCCTCCCAAAATTTGCCCTAAACTAGGACATCACCCTGCCCTGAAATGCCCACTAAAAAAAGGCAAGGAGCTTTTTCTCCTTAGCTGTGCAAAGCTGGAAGGGCTTTTACGTGGTATAATACAGACTAGGATGATGATGATCACACCATTAAGAGAAAAGTTAACATCTTCAAAGAGATGAAACAATCAGTCCCAGAGAGACCACTCAACAAGAAGCACGTGGATGTGCAAATTACATCTAAAGCTCTGAGTGGAATGAGCGAGGAAGGAAAACTGAGAAAAAGCATGAGCTGCTGGAAAGGCCTCAGGACTCTGTTGATGGCATAGGAAAGGAGGTGGTAGGGCACTCTTACCTTCAAGAAGGTGTGTGTCAGTCACAGAATATGAGCTAGATCCTGTGAACTGTCCACACAGTCAGGGGACCCTTGGAAGCCTTCTGGCAGGCAGGGGGCTGTGCAGCACAAGGATCCTCCAACCCAAAAACTCTCCTGAGCTCTTTGTGTATCTGTGTATACTTTGTATATTTGTATATGTGTACTACTGGTGTCTGGTGGCAGAAAGGCTACATTTCCCAGAGGGGAAAAAAGTATGAGTGAGATAGGCAACAAGGAAAGAAAAGTGTGTCTAGACTTAAAAGTGATGTAGTTATGGGCTTGTGCTCTGACCTGGGTGCCTGTTGGTGCTGAGGCTGCCTGGAGTGAGCTCCTCCTGCCCTGAGCAGCCACAATGCCACAGCCCATGGGCCAGTGCTGATGTGTCCAGACACATCGTGGCTCGGGGTGCCCAGGAAAAGCTGCAAGAAAGTCCACAGAGAGATAGGAAAGGTGAGTAAATCACAAACAGAGGCAGGACTGCTAAAAGACAGCATCACAAGTCACATCTGGCCAGCAGTGCCCTTCAGAGGCATCTTCCAACTGGTATCTTTTGCCTTGAGAGCTGATGATGCATTTGGGTGGCTAAATGGTGAGAAGGCCTTGCAGCAGGGAGGTTTCCCCCACCATCTTTCCTCCCTGGCTGGAAAAGCCACCTGCTAATCCACCAGTGCTTTCACAATATGCATCTTTTTCTCTTCCATATTCGCATCATCATCATTACACAAAAACATTGTTTGTTTTCATGTTTTTAAGAATGCAATTTTAAGCATGGCTGGGTTTTGCCTGCTGTTTATTAAGAGAAAAGGTCACAGCAATTTTGCTTTGCAAGCCACTAAAGGAGGATGCTCATAAGTCTCTGATCCTCAGTGCAAATTAATACAGCCCTGAAACAACCCTGGGCTTCACAGTTCACTTTTCCTTAGCACCAGTGCTTTCTGTAATCTAGGCAGCCCCACAAGAGGGCTGCAGGGCAACAGCTTTATCTGCAAGGCTGATGCAAAGCCGTATGAATCCAGTGAAAGCATCTTATGTTGGTTGCCTTTTTTTTTATTATTTTTTTGAGCAATGACAAATTTAAAAGGGGCAACAAAACATTCCCCAAATTACAGGCAATTTCCCTAATTTACAATTATCTAGTGTTGCAGAATTTTGACAGCAAGGGCCAGGGTGTGAGTTACTGCAAGGCCTGTTGTAAGATGCTGTGATCTCTGCACAGCCAGCCCATTTTTTTATACTGAACTTTGAACACACTGTAGCGTCTGTGCCTGTGGAGAGATGGCCCAGGAAACAGCTAGAATATTAAGTACCCAGTTATATGTCTCCCAAAGGAGGCTGCTGCTAATATTATACATTACAACAACATTGCCTGAATGGTTTATTAATGGTAGCAAAACAGAGTGAATACGACATACAATGATAATAACAATAAATGTTATTTATACGGTGCCTATCCGTGACAACGCTCTAGAGGCCTCACAAAAATACACTTAAAATGCTAGCATTGCAGTATTAAAATGTGCCCAAGGCCTCAGCAAATAAAATGGATTTGGTGTTTAAAATGTGATTTACTTATACGCAGTGCCCTTAGCAGCCAATTTACATTTTAGATGAACAGACAGAGACTTTCAAAAATCACACATGGTTGTCATTGCCCAAGTGTTTGGAAGCCAGCTTAAGCTGTTACAAAAAGATTTTGAGCCCCAAATTATCTGCAGGTTTCTTTTAGGACTCAGAGCAGATTACATGGAATGATAAGGTCCTGAAACAACCAATTTTGTTGGTCTGTGTGTGCAGGCGATTATAACTGCAATGTAAATAAAAATGAACTTGGTTTTTAAATGCAGCTAGAGTGCAAAGGCAGCCAAGACAACCCAAAATGTCCCTGGAGTCTGTAATGTTCCTTTTATGTTGCTGGATAAAGAGTGCCACATATCTGACCCTCCTTTACTTCCTGGGCATTTCCAGCCTTGGAAACACCTTTCTTGGAGCTTATCACGGGTGTTGGAATTCACCCGTCCTCAGGCAGCCTGTGTGGATGAGGTGGTGCTGGAGCAGGCAGGGTCTGTCTCTTGGCCTCTGAGCCTGGCTTTCCACGAGGGATTGGACCCGCTATCTCACACCCTCACCATGCCAGTCCTCCTTCCAGTGTCCCAAGCCTCCCCTCAAAACCCTGGCTGTAACCTCACGCACGTAGAACACGGCACGTTCTCAAGTATCAAAAGGAGTTTAGAGGAGCAGTAAGCACCAAACTGCATGGCCAACAACTTTCAGGGCTCACTTGCCCTGCAGGATTACAGGGCTTTTCCTTTCAGCATCTATGGCTTCAAAAGCTGCCAGCAAAGTAGGACTGCTCGAGCTACCAGAAAGCTCTGCTGACCAGCCTGGGACAGAGCTGGGCAGGAGGGGACAGAGACTAAGTTAATGAATTTATTAATAGTTGGAAATGACAGCTGGGTCAACTGCCAAAGTCAGACTTGACTCTTCATTCTAAAATGCTGTGTCCAATCCAAAAACCAAAATCACATTCCAAAACTGCACCTCCAGAGCCATCCTCTCACTCTTTGTTTTACCAAGTGTCTCATAGCCCAGAGACACCTGACCACATTTGAAAGGTTTATCAAGGGACAGTAACAAGACTTTGTCCACTGCCTTCTTTATCTGTCACAACTCTTTCCACGGGTGCTTCTGACAGCATCACAGCATAACTAAAAGGAGCACAAGCTCATATATCTGCCTGAAGACTTCTCTCATTGAACATGCAGAACTAGGAACCAAAATATCCCTTGTTCCCTCACCTCATCTCCCCACGCCCAGTAAATTTAAAATGGAAAACACTGAGTATGTAAGGAGTGCATGTGGCACAACCCAGAGGGTTTTTGATGTACTAATCAAATACGATTTTTCAAAAATTAATTTCCATATATACATGCACGTGTGTTTGCATAGGAACACACATTTATCACCATATGGTTTTCTAAAAAACTATTGTTATACCACAGAGACCACACTTTGATCCAGATTCACTGTGCAAAAGAGGCACAACTACAGGAAAAATCCACTTCTTTGACCTTACTGTTACCATTAATATATACAGGTTATTAACATTTAAACATTTAAGCATATGCTTTTATTTTTCTGGAAAAAATTAAAATCTCACATCACCTACTCAGAAAACGTCTTGGACTCCATAAGATGGAACCTGGCAAACGGTCACAACCTGAGGGTAAAAAAAAAAGGAAATATAAAAGATTATCAGTTAAGAAAAAAATCAGTGGATTGCAAGTAGCAGAAGCATTTTAAACCACCAGAAAACTTGGCCCCAAATTCTCCACAGAAGGTGTATAAACAATTACAGCAAAACTGTTTTTAGTTCCAGGGCTTCTCTGAGACCACACAAGGATCCTCTGCCACCCCTCTCCACGTAATAAGCACAGCCTTTTTCTTTATCTGTGAACAATGACAATTTCTCCATTATCAAAGAACCCGGGGGAGAAAAATCATCTTGTCTTTGCATAAAACACCACTCGTTTTTATGCTTTATATAAAATAATAATGAATGTAGAAGGATCGCTAAGTTCCAAATCAATCACAGTCTTTTGATGTTATTATTAACTGCACATACTCCATTCTTGTGGTTTATGGTATCATCAGAACCCCTCAATTGATTTATACCCTAGTGATCTAGTTGTCTCTATTCATTATCCCATATTTAATTAATATATGCCTCAGAAGGAGTTGTCAAAAGACAAAGTTAATTATAGCAGAAAAAAATCTAGTTGAAATCATGTCATATTTTAGTTTAGTGACAGCTCCCACAAAAGACCATTTTAGCTGCTTCTGTATTTTTTCTGCTTGTCTGAATAAATACTATTGTATTTTCCCACTCAAGTAAGAAAAGAGACTTGTCTCTACTCTTCATTAGGCACTTCAGAAAAATTTCTTAGATAATTAATGTTTTACTAGGTATTTGCAATTCCTGAGCTGCGCTGAAAAACCTGATCCTGAAGAATGGAGAATTTGACAACAGATTATTAACCTTATCCATCAGGCTCAAATAGCACCTTTTATGAGAGGAAAGTGAGTATTATACAATCTATCAGTAAATACAAAAGAATTTTTATTCAAAATTATTCCAGCTGTGTGGGCAACCATCTTTGAGATGCTTTCACTGTGTTCAAACAAATTACTCCTGGAGAAATGTTTCCAGAAACAGTACATTTTAACTTCATGTTTGAAAATACTGATGTAAAGTGAACATTTTAGGTCTTAAGTATAAATATTCACTGTGGGAACTTGATTCTAAGCTTCACAGCCATCCAATCAGAGGTGTGAGACTCACGTATCCAAGTAAGTTATCCTGCTTGTCTTGACTTAGGTAGATTCAAATTAAGTCTGTCAGAGCCCACTGCCAAAAAATACTGATTTTCAGATACATCTGTAAAATTTTAGTGAATTATTTTGAATTATGAATGTATTGAGAAAATCTTACCTTTCACAGGTATAACTTAATGAAAGAAATGAAAAAAACCCATTACTCTTAGCAAGCTGGGGATGAGTGCTGCTGTCTGTGTAGCATTTACACCACTTACATTACACATGCTGATGCAGGGGAACCCTCATGCTGATATTTTTAATGCTTGTTGTTTATGATTCTTCTCTCAGAGATCTGTGTTTTGCTACAAAACTTTTATTCTAAGTCTGACAGTAAAATCTGAGAGCGGTGGCAAAGTTAGAAATATAAACCATGCCAAAAAGTGGCTCTTCCATCCATTAAAAATGCCCTTATTCCATATCCTCATACCTTTCATTGCACAGAATCTTACTGTATGCAGCACCTGTCTCGATTCCTTTAGAGAAATCCCTTTATGGGGCTTCACCAGACACTGCCATGTCTTCACCAGAGAGATTCCCTGACATTTTAGATTGGTGATTGCTGGCACCCCACTAAGTTTCCTTCACCACTAGCACTATTGCTTAAAAATCTGTGATTATATAGATGTTATTCTAGGTCTGAAGACGGCTTATAGTGATCCCATGGATTGCAAAGTTTTCTGAATGCTGTTCCTGGTTTGAAACCTGCAACATTACCATCCACTGCAGTCACACTGTACTGGAATGTGTAATTGAAAAATATCTGCCTCTGTAGGCAGGAGTATCAATTATCCTATCAAGCTGGAAAACACACCCCAGTATCCTCATTGTCCACTGCCAGATGAGCACTGCCTCATGAGCTGCCTGGATGTCAGAGATATGTCCCAGTCAGGGATATGGCAGGAGCAGGTGTTGCCTCCTGTAGAAAACAGGACTGTTAACAGAGGCCTGACATCCCCCAACCCCTAAAGCTGTCATTTCAGAACTGGGTGGACAAGACTGGATTCCTTGGTTAACATTTCAATATTTGATGGATGTACTCATCTTCTTTTCTCTATGGCAGCACATTTCACTCCAAGAGGCTGCTCCAAGCACAAAATTGATCCCAGTTTCCAATGCTTTGGTAATTTCCAATACCTGGTGTGAGAATGGCACTGTGGCCCCCACAGAGCCTCCATCCACCTCCCTGCTGTTACAGTACCAATAAAGGCATGCTCTTGCACTTCCACTGCCACCCACAAACCCCAAGGGTTGCAATCTCTGAAGGAACTATAAACATCTAACAGAGCTGGTCAACTGATTCTTTAACGTATTCAAGCTAATTGAGCGACATTATTTCAGTTCATTAAACATTTCTGAGCAGATTTCAACTTCTCACCTATTCATTTACCATTTGTAGCAAGTTTTAGCAAGCAGAGAAAGCATTAAGTCTCATTCCTTAGTTAAATTTCTTGAATGCATGCCTTAAAATGTTTGAAATGATGAACACAAATAAGGAACAAAAGAAACAAGTACAAAACATTAATGTGGATAAGTATATTAATGACAAAAATATTGTTTAAATGAATACTACTATATAAGATTATAATAATAATAAATAGAAAGTAGGTCTATATAAATAAAATTATGTCATTAAAATTATGTAATTAAAATGCTTGCAATATTTGCCCCCCCATGATTTCTAAAAGCAAGACT
>VZUA01019687.1:0-11423 GCA_013401035.1 Horornis vulcanius | reverse complement strand
AAGAAAGAGGGAGAAAATGCTGTAAGGCCCAAAGGGCTGAGGACGTGGGTACTGCTGGGCTTAATTGTTTTCTTCCCTGCTGTGCAAGGCGGAATGTTCCTGGGACAGCATTGCTGACTTTTGGATTGTTACTGGTTGGGGTTTTTTTAATAATATTATTTTCTTCCCCCAAAGCCAACAGGCAAATGACATAAAGCAAGCAGAATTGGGCTTCTGAAGCTGAAAGTCGGAGATGATCCCTGGCTGGAAAATTTAGATCTGGGTTTTGCGCTCCCTGTGTAGCTCAAGGCCATGGGGGCCATCAGCTGGGTTAGGTCTGCCATGTGCAGAGGGGGCGAGTGGCCAACTGCAGAGTCAGGTTCAGGTTTGGATTCTGAAACACATCCCCCTTGCCAAAAGCCCAGGGTCAATCCCAGAGGCTCAGGAGGGAAGAGCCAATTCCAGCCCTTCTCCCTTAACAATTCATCTGGGCACCTAATGAGGAAAGCTGTCTTCTTTGTGCTGACAGTTAAATATGTGCTCAGGCTCATTCCTTCATCAAAAGTTTACATTATATCAGGTTTAATTTATTTATTTTTTTTTTACTGTGGTTACACCCTCATTTCACAAACCTTTCAGCCTATTGTGGTTTGGAACACGGAGAACTTCTAAAGATGGTGAATGAAAACAGGAAGGTGTCTTCTCACAACCTGTGACCTTGTTTCCATTATCAGTCTTGAATCCACACCACTGATTTGTCTGCAGGGACATGAGGGGGCTGGAAATATCCAGGAAGGACATGTAAAACAAAAGCTTTGAGCTTAAATAATCACAGCAAATCTGTGATTAATCCTTGGTTTGAAAGCTGGAGCTCTCCCCAAACTCATGGGCTGACTGGACCATCCGTCAGATCGTTGGAAAGGAAGCGGTTAGGATTTGATCAACATCTCAAACCAAATCAGTGAGGTTGATTAAAAGTGAACTCTGAACTCTGAGAGCTTTTTCACAATGCGGGTTCTCCTCAAAAGAGATTGCTCTGAGCTCCTCAGCCAAGAGAAAGTGTTCGAGTCACTTCTGCCTCCTCATCCTCATGGCCTCCACAGGCACAGATTTGAAGGGCATTTCAAAGAGATGGCACGAAGTAACTCCAAAGTCTGTGATTGACTCAGGCTGGTGAAAGGGGAGTAAAGGGAGTACTGTTACTGGGTAGGAAATAGGGTCCATGAAGCATGCAGGGATTTCAGACACTGGGATTTTTTGCAACATTTATTGGAACAGACAGGCTAAGAGCACCAAGGGATAAAGGATCCCAAATCAAACAGGCTAATTGGTCTCAAATGGAGTGACTAAGGAACTCTCTCCATTCCAAAATGGGTCAAATTGCATTTTAGAAGGAGATCTCTGAAATTTGAGTGGGAGGCCTGGATAGAAAAACGAATGGATGAACTCATAATTGACATGGATTCCATTATGGCTAATACCTGTGTCAGAGCTGCCACCGAATACAGCCTGCAAATCCAGTCTGGGGGAATTCCCTTTAGAGATGTGACCCAGGTGAAGCAGACTATTTGCCATGAGCCTGTGAGGAACTGAGACTTTAATTGCAAACATATGGCTGGGTAACTTTCCAGCAAGTGAAAACTGGGGGATAGAGAGAGACCTGCTCTGAAACAGATGATCCAGGAAGGCTTTCACTATCTCCAGCAATGGTTTCTGTGCTTTCATATCGCTTTGTGCTGAACAGAAAATTGTAAAGAAAGGAAGATGATGCTGAAATACAACATTGGCACAAAGAGCCCTGTGATTTTACAAGAATGAGGGTGAGATTAAGTTTCCTGTGTATTAACTGTGACATGGTTCCCTGTTTTTGTCTTTTAAAAGGCAGCAGTCTGATCTTCGGCTCGCTCCTGTATTGGAGACAATGTAAGGTGGTTTGTGCCATGAACAGTTGTGCCTGGGCTCGGTTCCAACCTGAGAAGATGGCCTGAAGGACAAGAGCATCACCCATTGTGATGGGCTGCTTGAATTGCCTGCCCTGGTGTTCAGCAGGTGGGGTGAGTGTGCTGCAACGAGGATGTGGGCGCCGGCTCCTGGAGCTGATTGCTTCCAGGGACAGCAGGGAACACCTCACCCTCCACATCCATGATCAGGATCAACAGGGTCTATGAGCACAAGCAAACCTACAAGACCCAGAGCCCGAGTTTCCAGGTAGCTCCCATGGGAACTGGGGAGGAGCCCTGCAAAGGCTGCTCGATGTCATTTCACGTTATTTTTCATGGCAGTGTGATCCCAGCTTGCAGCAGCACCATTGCAGAGCTGGCCTGTAGCACAGGCAGCCAAGCCCCAAGGCCAGGGGAGAGGCTGCAGCCTTTTCAGGGCCTGGGGAATGCAGTCTGTGGGGTTAATCTTGTCCATTGCTGTCTCTTCTGACTGTCCCATAGGTTTTCTGTACTTTGCAGAATACCTATAATACTAGGAAGCCCATGTGTGGTTTTGCTTTCCTCTGGGACTTGGAAGCATGACTTTATGCATAATGAGGGGCAAAGAACTCTTGTCTGTGTGACCGGGAAAGCGAAGGGGAACGTGGGCTGGCATTGACCCCAAGAGCAGGAGGGATGAGCTCAAGGGAGCCTTCTTTCCTGGAAGTGTTTTTGTTTGTCAGGTGACCTTGAGAGAACATGAACATAAGGAGGCAGGAGCTGCCCTGTGGTGGCTGGACAGGAATGTAGCTGGGCCAGCTGAGTTTTGTTGAGGTTGCAGAGCATCTTCTGGGTCCTGGCTTGGGAGAAGCAGCTCCTTGGTGCTCCAGGGGGAGCTTGGGCTTTTGCAGGGCTGGAGAAGTTTGACTCCAGAGTGCTGGAGGTTCAAGTTCTGGACAAAATTGAGGAAGGCATGTACTTGCTGTGGGGAAGGAATTTCTCCTTCCTTGAGCAGGCATCCAGGTGAGGAGAGCAACACCTCAAGTGTCAGCTGGGAGGCTGGCTTTTGGAAGAGAACCAAGATGAGTTGGAACAAACACAGCAACCTGTGAGTGCTGGGTTTGTGTCCATAACTGCGCTTTTCCATGTGACCTAAACATCAGGGTGTGAGGAGGCAAAGACTGTAAGTGACTAAGACTAATTGTTGCTTTGTGATGATGATTTCACACAGACCTAAGCACCAATTTTTGGTCAGGATAATTTTTTTTAAGGAAATGTCTGGAACATCTGGTTATGCCAGGGAGTCCTGAGAATGAAACCAAGAAAAGTCAGATCTGCAAAACCCGAAGCATTTCCCAGTAAATATTCCTTTAACCCATGACCACATGTCTGAAAAGGAATATTTATACAAAATGGGAAGTTTCCTAACAGCATCCCATAATAAAATTACAACAGTGATGTATGCACACATGTACACACACACTTGTTCCAGGTAAGATCAAATATCCAGCAGCCCAAAGCTGATACACTTCTATTAATTTTTATCCTTGTGACTGTGAAATATATTTTTTTCTTGGACTGGCCATTCCAGATAGAAGTGCTGTAGATGATTCCATCAGCTGCTGCTGCTGGGGGTGAGCTCTTTACTTTGCCTGTATCGATGGATGTACCCCTGGTCTTTCCTGCCTGTAACTCTTCTTGCATATCCCAGTGCTCTGCTCCCTCAAGTCCTGCTCTCTTTGCTTTAGGCATCCCTTTCCAGGACCCTGGAATCCACCTCCATTAGATGTTCTGTTTCCAGTGATTTTGGCAGGTAACATAGAGGCAGAGATTGGAGCAGAGCCATTGAAGCAATAGTGGGATCTGTTGGAAGGGAGGAAGTGCAGAAAGGAGAGAGAAAAGGAGGCAAAAAGATAGAAGTGGAATGGCTGAGAAGTGAAAAGGGGAAGGTGAAGAGAAAGAAATGAGAGAAAAAGCAAGGATCCAAAAGAATGACAAACTACTCCTCTGGGCCATGTTACATGCTGCATAACTTACAGTAAATTGAAATGTTGTTAATCTATAAAGGCTGTATTGTTCTCTTTTTCTCTTGGCCAGCTACTGCTGACGTAAGCAGAAACTCTGTTCTGGGCTGAAGCAGTCAAGAGCCTTGCAAGAGAGCCTGGTGCCCAGGCTGGAGCTGGAAGAGGGATTTGACCTCTCCTGTGATGACTCTGAGAACTCAGGCTTAGAGGAACCCAGGGAATGTGAGGTTGTTGAGCAAGCTTCAGGAGCTTTCAGTCAGTGCTTCTTCTACAAAAGCTAATAAAAACGCATCTTTAAATCTTGGCCAGGAAGATGTCAGAGCTCTCCTACAGAGTTAATATGCCTAACACTTAGACCAGCTTAGTCATGACAGGGTCAAGCATTGTCCTGCTAGGAGTTCATATATCCTGCAATATGTGAATATTGGAAATATATCATAGGATATATGAATATGAACATTATTGCAGGTTCATATATCCTGCAAGTCTCACTCCATGAGATGTATAAATGTATCTGGGTGTATATATATTTATCTTTGTGTGTATCACTGTGTATAAGCTTTTGCAGGTATCTGTTTTCTCCCAATAATTCAGTAATTCTGCCTGCAGCTTTACAGACTTCAGGATCCTGGCCAGCTGGAGCAGGGGAGGCTGCCAAGTCCATCAGGTTGATGGAGCCAGCAGGCTGCTCCACCTGACTGTCTGGAAGCATTCTTTTGCTCTCTTGGGAGCTTCCCAGCACATCTCCATTTCCTCTGGAAGAAGGTTTGCCCAAGGCTGCCAGCATCTGTGGCAGGTCTTCTTTCCATGGCTGGCGTGGCTGCAAAACCCAGAGACCTGTGGCCCTTCTCAGCACTGTTTTAGCCATCTCCTAGCTGCACAAGTCCTGAAAATTTCCAAAATGTAGCTCATGAAGCAAATGGAAAGACACAGGCTCTTTGCTGGTGCATAGCTGCTTTAAAGGGATAAAGGGGATGATCTCGTTAAGAATTCTGTATATGCCACAGCCTGGTGACAACAGCAATAAATCATGGTTTTCTTTGCTTTCAAAGGAGAACTTCCTTGTCAGCAACTGAGAAGATCCTGAAGAGTTCCAAGGTGCATGAGGAGGTAACAAGGGGACAGCTAAAATTTATATTATGGTTAACTTTCTATGCTAATATCAAGAATGATCCTACTGAGAAAGTAAATTCTTTGCTCATGAATCTGGTATTCAGGTGCCCTGCAGGAGCAGTGCAGAGACACAGAAAAGATTTTTCACCACTTGATCTCAGCATGTGGCTCTCATCTGGTGCTGTGTTCTGTCTGCCTCTTGCCTGGGACAGTGTCAGAACAAGTGGGGGATTCAAAATTGATCTGCAGGGAGGAGAGCAGGAGTAATCCTGTTTTCCTCGCTGCCCAGACTAAAGAAATTGCTCCAACCTCACCCTCCCTTCTGGGCCCTCCTTCCAAGGAGAGCTTCTTCACAAGACTTGGAAGCTGAGGCTCGCACAGCACTTTCACTGACAGCCTGCAGCCATGCCCTGCTCCTGCGCTGCCCAGCATTGGATGGTGTTGTCTCTTCCTGCTTTTCAGGCTTGTTTTACACCTGGAAGAGCCATCCCAAATTCAGGCACAGTAGTCAGGTGGGGCCCTGAAACCAGAGAGGAGATAGGAGAGGTGGAAAAGAGCACCAGCAACAAGCCCAGGATGTGCAGTGGATCCACAAGCAGGTCCCATCACTGTGTGCTTGTGAAACGAGCCAGGACAGGAGAATCCTCACTGATGCTGGCTGACTCCAGCAGTGCCTCTCCTCTCCCTGTCCTGAAGTGTGAGGTGTTCCTGGCAGGGAATCCATCACTCTTTGCTCAGCTCAAACTGGAGCTTGTCACACAGAGAAAAGACATGCAGCCCCATGCTCTGCCTCTCTTCCTTAACACAGAGGCTCCCAAGCCGTGGCAAAGAACCCTGACAACCTTCTTTATGTCTTTTGGAGCACTTACAACTTGTATTGTTCAACTTTGAATAGAGAGTTTTTAAAAATAGTTGGTTCTCCAGACCAATTACAGACTTTTATATCCTCGCCAGCCAACCATGGATCAAGAGTGGGAAGCNTTTTTTTGTTGTTGTTGTTTGTTTGTTTGTTTTAATATAACAAGAATTCAGGTAAAGAAGAACTGCATGTTTAAAGGAGGTGAGGTTTAGTGAAGAAGCAAACAGGAGATTTTTTTGTTTATGTAGAAGGGGAGAAAAAATAAGACAGCTGCTTGTAGAAACATGGAAGGTCTGCAGTGTAATGAATAATAATTTCAAAAGTATTTTCTGAGATCTGAACAGTATTTATATGCAAATACTGTCTCAGAACGTAGTGGGAAAAGATCAACAGTTTTCCTAACATTGGCTGGGAAACAAAATTTGCAGTTCTGGAAGACTTGCCATTTCCATAGGAACCAGATGAGATGAAGTAGAAAGACTTAACAGAGGTGATTAAAAAGTATTCTGCACTGAAAACAAACTTTCTAGCTGAATGACATGAATTACTTTTAAGGGAGCAAATGGCTTTCTAGCAAGTTTGAAAAAAAAAAGCATCTGCCCTTTAGTAAGTGTAAGAGTGCCTTGGAGAGCAACGAGCTCAGCACAGCCTTAGGGGAACCATGTGCACATGTTTTGAGGTGCAGGAAATCTAGTTTATGCTCCCAGAATTTTGGGGGTCCTGTTAAAATTGAAATACCTGCAAAAACCCTACATGCTTCATAAATCAAGAAGGGACCTTTACTACTTTTCATTGCTGTGAATGGAGGTTGGAGGTGAGTGATGTGGGCAGAACACTTCATCCCACTGCTTGGTGTTTGGGAATTTTAATGAGAGAAATATTCATGGGTGATATCCTGCCTAATTTAAGGTTTTGTATTTTAACAAAAAAAGGATCCGCCTACTTTTGTGTTTTGTTTTTGTTATTTTAGCAGGGATAATTTTGCGGTTTCTGTAGTCACCTTCCCAAAGAAGGGAGCCATCACAAACAAACAAGCTACTTCCTCTGCAGTGCTATTTCTGGTTTGGTTTATTAGTGAGCTAAAAAAAAAGCTTTGATCTACCCTCCAGCCTGATATGTTATGAAATATTTTCATCAAACTCTGCCCTTAATTGAACTCATATTAATCTCAGCAATATTAATGCAGATCTATGTTCTTAGGGGTATCTGGACAGTCAGATGAGATCTTGCAGTTGGACCTCGCTGGTGTTGAGTTCAGTGGACACCATAGGAGGGGCAGAGATATTTCCATAGAAAATTCATTGCAGGATTGGGGATAAGAGCAAATGCCTTTGGCCTGAAGCACGATTAAAGCATTGCCTAAAGTTTGCCAGTATGTGTTGGTCCTTCTCCCATTGAAGCTGATGGCAAAACTCCCATGGAATTCAGCAAAGTGGGGTGGAATCCATACAGAAATTATTTTTTCCCAGAACAGCTTTGCAATAACCAGTGGATTTGCAAACTCCTCGCTCTGACACATTGAAATAATTTGGGACTTTCATTCCATTTTGCTTTAATTGGACTTACCCTGCATCTCAGTCTTCCTAAATGGGTTGCTATGCCTAAAATATGTGCAGGCATGTTTGCACTCTCTGAGGGAGCATGGAGGTTAAACTGGAAGACGAGGTTATGTTAGCAAGGATATTTTCTTTTTATACTGCTTCCAAAGGCAACCCTGTTTTGGGCTCACCACTCTGCTCTGACCGCTCTGTGCCTCTCCATCCCAAATCATGCTGGGATTTGATGATAAAGCACATCCTCTTTCCAGGAGCCCTGCCAACCCCTACATCCTAACTCACTGGTGTTCTGGTACCTTAGGCACTCTGTGGTCAGGAGGCAGACTGCAAATGTGGGTATGTCCAAACCCTCTGGAGGAAGAGAAGGAATTTCTTACAGAGCTGCTCTTGTCCATTTGATTCCCAGTTCCTTTGTTTTAGTGTTTCTCGGGCTGTGCCAGCTGAGGCAGCTCTTAGTTGGATACCAGCGCTTGCAGGGCCTGATTTGGTTCATGTCTTCTATAAAAGTTTTCCGTCTCTGACCAAGGTATTTCACATTGGGGTAAAAATGTGAGTAAATCAGAGCTGGCATCTCTCCCAGACATATCAATTCCCTTAATTCCCTTTTTCCTGTGGCTTTGGGACAATCAAAATAGGGAATGTTTCCACTGCTGTACCTTTATGGAAGTACAATATGTGAACACCATCTCCTGAGCGCACCCAGTGCACTTCCTTGCCTCGGTGGTTACAGCAGCTTTCCTTGGAAATTATGTGGGAATCAATCTCCTGGCAGGGCTTGGCTCCAGGGAAGATCAACCCCCCTAATGTGACAGTTAATGAAACAAGGAGAAAGAAGATGGAAGCTGTCACTCCGAGCCGGCCAACACCAACACAGTCCCAAGGCAATGGGAGGTGCCAAGGTGTCTGCTTGGAAAATCTGGAGAGACCTGGAGGGGGTCAGAGAAAGGGCTGCTCCAAGGCCAGTTTTCCTGGCAGGAAAAGCCATTTGCAGTAATGGAGGAGCAGTGGAGGCCACTCATCCTCTCTGAGGGGACATGCACTGTCTTTTTTTATGATCCAGGGCAAGCTGGCATTATTCTGCATCCCTGGGGAGATGGTGCTTTGCCATGGAGCTGAGCTGGGTGGAGTGCATGGAGCAGGGTGTGGATCCAGGGGTATAAAGTGAGGAGGCACAGGATCCAGAGGTATAAACTGAAGGAACTGCCAGGACAGGTTGTCACAAATTGAGCCAGGCCTGCCTGTAATAAGCCTGTTTATCTCTAGAGCAGTGTTTCTCAGACCCTGATCCACGGGTCTTTGGTGGTCAATAAAACATCCAGCAGTGGCTCATGAAACAGTAGGAAACCTTCTCTCTCTCCTCCAGGAGCCACAGAAGCCTGCACACAAACAAAATGGGAGAAAATAAAAGCTACTATAGATTAGCTTTCAAATTTTAGTCTTTTGTTTATTTGATTTGATATATAAAATATATACAAATTGGTCTTCTGATTATTGTGCTTTTTCTGAAAAAGGTTAATCCCTGTACTTGAGAAGTTTTAAAAATGTGACTCTGAGGGTGCTATTTTTGGAGCCAATTACAACAGCATTGAAATGTTGAAAGATTCCTTTTATTTGTTGAAAGATGAGGCTGAAGAGCCCTTCAGTCTAGAAAAGAATAATAAACGCTAGCAGGATAAAATCCTTCATTGCAATGAGGATACAAAAGCCACCTCACAGTGCTGTGTGGCTTGGATGGAGGCACAGGGCTGGCAGAGCTGATAATTGATAATCACTGAAGTTATCAGTGCCCAAAAGAAAAGGCTGTGATCTCTTGCTTCATTCACACATAATCTCATCTTCCACCTCCTGCTCTCATCTTGGGCAGCAACTGCAAAATGTGTGCCCAGTTCCTCTTAGTACCCTTCAGTCTTGTACAATCCACTCCAAATGAGTTATTAAAATGGAAGGATTGGCAAATTCTTGCCTCCTGAAGTCCTGGGGAGAAAATGAGCTCTACTGACCTTTTTTCTTCCTGGCAAGTGTTGTCATCTGGGCTGCTTGGTGCTTGGGACCAGGCTTGCAACTGAGCAGAGTTTGGTTTTTCAGATAATCCCACTTAGATGAGCTGTTTCTGGGTTATTTGTAAACCTCCTTGAGAGTCATCACCAGGACAGAGGCAGTGGCTGCACGTGCAGGAGGGTCTGGCTAAGCAGAGGAGCTTTCCAAAGGAATGGCAGGTTTGAGGAGAGAGAGGAAATGGCAAAATAAACCTGGTAAAGACGAGGCATGCCTTTGTCTTGCCTGCCTGAAACAGCACAAATTCAGCAGTGGGAATGGCAAGAATCACCTCGGGGCAAGGGGTGTGTGGCACAAACAGCAAGTGACAACGGTGTCCTGGCTTCTGGGCTTACAGCCACTTGTCCCTGCAGTCACAAGGAGCAAGAACTTCTCAACCAGTGAATGAGCCTGAGGCCTGATGGCATCTGTGGGTCGTGCCCAACAATCTCAGTCACACTGTTGCTTTTGGAAGTTCTGTCCAGCCCTTTCCCTCCCAAGCTGGGCACTGATCCTGCCATCCCAGCCTGTTCTGCTGGGATGCTGTGTTACCTGTCACCCTGGAGTGTTAGTGGAGCCCTGATAGAGCCTGAAAAAAATCACATGGTGCCTTTCACTTTTGTCTCAGCCAAGTTTCAGTGTGATTAATCACACTGTTCCTGCCTAAAGCTCCCCTCAATCACCACGATTCTAATTCCTTCCGTTTAATTTCTGGCTGGTGTGTTGCATGGAGCAGCAGCACTGTTCTCATCTGTTGGATGCCTCAGTTTCACCCCAGAAAGTGCCCCCACTCCACAGCAAATGAGGTGATCCCCCTGTGTCTCTTATTTCTTCCCAGGACTGTGGTGAGGATGAATAAGCAGGCATTTGCAAAGCACTGTGTGATCCTCTGAGTAAAGGGTTTATACAGGGGGGAAGGGTTGCCCTGAACAGAGGTGGGATGTGTGACCAGGTCAGCCCAAGCTGAGTGTGCCCTTGGGGCTGTCAGCAGGCACGGGAAGGAGAAGCTGTCTTCATTCCCCATTTACATCTCACGTATCCTTGGCATGGAAGCTTGGCTTGGCAGGCTGATGGGGATGAATATCTCTCAACACTCCAGGAGGGTGACAGACAGCTGGGGTCCATGGCACGTTCAGGTCTTAGGAAATCAGCCCCACTGGGGGTTTGTGAGGTGAAAGAAAATCCGCCTGCCCTTGGGTCTGCGAATTTGTCATCAGGGTGGAGGGGCTTTGGGGCAATGGGGGCAAAAAGGAAACTCTAAAGAAACTGATTTCTACCCCAGGTAGTAATTCCAGCAAGCCTAGTCAGAAAGATCCCTCAAACCATAAAACCTGAAGCTCCTGCTTACATGGTGTCTCTGCCTAATGTTTGCAAGGCTATTTGGGGCATCCTTGTCAACATGTTTTGTCATTCCCTACTGATGTAACCATGCCCATCCATTTCTCACCAGTGGGCTGATGATGAACTTGGGCTTAGTGTGTTTGGATGTTTGGATGGCTGCAGTTTTGTGGACAGGTCCTACTTTTATCAGGATGCAGGGCTGGTGCCCCAGGGGCAGCCAGGAGTCACTTGTCTAACTCTGACCTTTCAGATTTAGAGGATTTGGGATTTCAAAGTGGTCTGAGGAATCAGAACAGACTGGCACTTGCAGCTACCTCTCCTCCTGGTGCCAACTCAGCGCATGGAAACACACACACAGAGGTGGAGATGCAAGCCTGGGGCTGTTTGATGGACCCTCTTGAAGGCTACAAAACACAGCCCTCCCTGGGTGACAGAGTCAATCACCTCGGCAAGGAGGAGCCGTGGCCAGAGAGATGCAGGATGAGTCAGACACTTTGCCGGGGACTGGGAAATCAGAGCAGAAGGCAGGGGTTTCCATGACTCAGATTAATTGCAGGGAGGGGGCTTTCATGGAAGAAGGAGAGGTCAGTTACACTGG
>VZUA01019664.1:11395-22058 GCA_013401035.1 Horornis vulcanius | reverse complement strand
TTCTACATGTGCAAATAACGTTTGTTCAGTGTTATCATTGTTTTTTTCCTTGAGGTCTGGTGGGATGTGTCTATTTCTTACTTGGAAGTGTGTCTTACTAAGATAACCATCACCAAGGTCCTGTGTTCAGAAAAGAGAAAGAAAAAAGAAATTTTCTGTAACCAAAACGGTAAATGCTTTCACTGTTCTAGAAAACAAACAGAGCATGGTATTTAGGCACAGGCTCCAAGTCTTTTTATAGGCACCAATGACTGCAGTGCTCCTCAGCACCTTCTCACAGATAGTTTACACCAGTTCTTGGTGTTGAAGGAAGTCAAAGACCTGAACAGCAAAAATAAAGTTTAATACAGCTATTAATGGAATAAGACAACTGTACCCTGGGGATCAGGGTAAGTGCCAAAGAACAGGAAGGCAGTGCACCAAGGTGATGAAGAGATGAGGAGCTATTAACAATTTTGACCTATTTCAATGTATTCATGCCAGGATTAACTTCCCAGCCCTTGCGAGGTTTGGTTTTGCTCGGTTTCCCCTTCTAACTTTACAAAGTTCTGAAAACAAAACAAAACCACTTCAGAATTTATGTATGCAGAGTCACAACTTGTTTCCTTCTCTTGATCACCTCTGAGGTCAAATGTAAGAGAAAAAAGACGAAGTTGTGCCTTCTCCCAGTTGCTATTTTATCATTCTGCTTCCCAGGCCACACAGCCCACAGCTGTTAAGTGCCCTTGTACAATCCCACAGTGGCAGGAGAAAGTTTTAGGAGCTTCCCTGTATTACTGGCCTGTCTACCTGCACATTTTATTTTTCCTAATTAGAAGCAAGAGGAGAGAAAACATTTAATAACAGATACACTCCAAAAGGGACAAAGCATGTACAGAACACAAAGAACAGTAGTTGCATGTCGAGGATTTATTTCTCAAAGGAAACAAATAAATTGGGGGTTTATTAGCTGTTTCATTACATTTTACTTAAGACAAACAGAGAGCATATGCACAACATCTGATGAAAAAGGATTCTATTCAAAACAATCTCACTACAAAATTCATTAACATAGCATTAAATTACTTGACAAGACTGCAAATTTAACTATGATTTAACTCTTTAGTTAATTTGTCATTCCTGACACAGTTTATGCCATTTATTTCAACCTTCAAACCATCACAGGTTTTATAATGACACACTAGTTCTCTCTTCCCAAAGATACTGTAGATTATATGTACCTCCAAAATCTATTATGACCTACTTGTTTGCTTTGTTCTGATGAAGTTTCACACAGAAAAAAAAGGATAATGCTCTCTACATGTATTTTTTCCATTTATTTTTAAGCATGAATAACACTATAGGCAATTACATTGCTCACTTCTACTGTATGCCTTATTTTTTCAATAAATCTCGTTTAAGAGCACGAACCCAGCAAACTTTCCTGCATGTCCTAACTGCAGAGCCAAGTGCAGCCTGTGCAGGGAGGAACCCAGCGCACAGAGAATGGTCCAAGAAAATCTAAGCCTAAATTGGTGATTGAAAATCCACTTCTTTCATCTCAACACCCTTTCAAGCATCCCCTTGTTCCTCACAAGTGTCTCCTTGTGGAGCTTCCCAACAGAGCCAGCAGGAGGAAAGATCCCTGCATAGGATTTGTCCCATGAAGAGCAGCAGAGGAAGTGCTGCAGCCACCCACAGAGGTGAAATGCCCACGGCACAGCAAGCTGTGCCAGACAGAGCCTCCGCCTCCCAGGAACCAGTTTTTCACCCCAACAGAATGCAGACAAACCTCACAGCCTTTGCATTCTGTGAGTGCCACAANGATGGATGGATGGATGGATGGATGGATGGATGGATGGACGGACGGACAGATGACAGATGGAGCCAGCAGTCTCTGTGTTTGGTAGCTGTGTGTCAGAGCAGAGAGGAAAGCCAAGCATCCCTCCTCTTGCCTTCTACTCTGTACACTTCTATACCCCTACAAATCAAAGCTGTACCCAGAACCTTGATCTCACTAATGTGCAAAGGGAGTCCCTTCCTACTGCAGCTGTATCAAAAGCCAAAGGGAACTAAGGCAGCTTTTTGTATGATCACCTGGACCAACCTCACTAAATATGAAACAAATATAAAGCAGAGAACAAACAAGGCCTCATTTGCTTCAGTTAAATCTCAACCTCCACAGCAAGATTTAACCATTCATCCCTAAAGGCAGCACTCAGGTTCAGCTCCACCAGCTCCCGCAGTAGAGGTGCTCTTAGCTTTTATACAGCTTTCTTCCAGTGAGAAAAAAACTCAAACCAAGAAAACACACTACAAAAATAACATCATTTGGAACATTTCACTTACGGCTATAAATACAGGGTTCTGCTTGGGCCATGTGAGCTTATGCACTAAGAGCCAGATCCACGAGAACAATGCGTATTTCATCATCTAAATTTAATCTCCACAGAAAACACGGGAACACAGGAACACAGTTCTACCAGCCTGGTTCACTTGTGTGGTCTCACTGCTATCAATGGGTCTATTCACGTGAGTCAGGAATGAGGAACGGGATCCAAGTGAATTACATCAGCAGAATTAAGAGTGNTAAGAAGGCAAAAAGACAATGAGACATCTTGTTGAGGAAAAGCTTTCTTCCCAGACTCCACACTATGGATGGTCTCCATAGCCAGGTTTTTATCACACACTGGAATCATAGAGTCGCCAACTTGGCCCATTAAAAAAAGAAAACAACCCTCTTCAAATTTTTTTATATGAGAACAAAAATCTATCTCATTCTGCTACTTCCAGCAAAGCTTCTTATTTCACAGAAAGTTTAGACTTTGACCCATGTATTAAATTACCAGTAGAGGCTCAGAGCATCTTTCTTTGTTGAATAAATCCTCACAAATATAGCCTTGGACTGAAATCTAAAGTTTCAAATGGTTTTCTGTAAGAAAGGGTGCATTGTAACACTTGGCTAATGTTTGCACTCTTTTAATAACTCCTAAACAGAACAGAAATCTAAGTCAAGGTCTTCCCTCTTACTGAAGTTCTGATTGCCTGTTATGAAAGGGTTACAAATATTAATGTACAACTACATACGTAAATATGATGACACATTGGAAAAAGCATGACTTTTTTAAAAAAAAATTTAGGAAAGCATGAGAAACCACTAAACCCATTAAACTCTTTAAAAAAATCTAGAGCAGGAAATTTTCTACAATAGAAGGAATACACAATAAAGAAAACATGAAAACCTACATGCTGGAGAAAGCCAGCATCTATCAATACATCTTCATATACTGTAATAATACATTTTAATCTACTGTATCAATATATATTTACACACTATAATACATATACTGACTAATTTGTGTATCTATACACATATTAGTTTAACATTATCCTGAGCAAAATAACCAAAGTCATATAGAATTCAGTAAATGAAAAAATATGTATAGTAAAAGCATTTTTCCTAAGCAAAACAGAATTTGTCAGTGTAATTTCAGAATATATGTTTGGTTGATAAACGTATGAGTTGGAACAATATATTCTCAGAATTCCCTAAGATATCTGTGGATTCCACAAGTGGAAATTTAAAAAAAAATTAAATAATACCATACTAATCTTACACATGCTATAGGATGAAAACTTATTAATTCACAGATCTCAAATGTAACTTAAAAATGGGGAAATCATCAAAAAAGAAGTGATGCTAACGGGGTCCTTTGGGACTAGTCTTAGCCCTGTGCTATTTAAAATTTTGATTAATGACCTAGAAACAATATGTAATTATTATTGTAGAGGTTTGAAAGCTATGCAGCAAATAATGAGAACTGATCATTAATACTGGCAGATATTTCTGGTTGCTGTACGCAACTGACAGGTTGAGCCAAGGATCTAGAGCAAAAGCTATGTGCTATACCAGCCTAAAGGGTTAAAGTGAACCATGGATATAAAACCACAGACAGTTATCCAGAGTAGGAGGGATTGAATTTCACAGTGACACCACATTCATTGTCTAGTCCTGCCCACAGCTTAAAAAGGTTTTTGATAGATTGGCCAGGATTCAGAGATCCACAGCCCCACCCAATACATGCTCTGGCCTAAACCCTCACGTCAACACACCTATGCACATTTATGGTCTTGGACCAGCTGTGTAAAAAATTTGTTTCCTGTGTTTTTAAAGGATGTTCCAGCTTGTGGTGGTTGTCAACAGCTCAAAAAGTCCACCAAGAGCTTCTAAAAGTCAACACTCTGATTGTTTTACCTTGCTAGTTCTCCACTCCCAACCATCTCCTATCTGCTGCGAATGTTTAACAAAGTCTTCACAGTACTGCTTGAATTTCCTCTCCGCCAAGAAGAAGTCTTCTTCACCTGCCATGCTACAGGATACCTGCAGAGCAAACTGAAGGTCAGTGCCAGCAGATAAAAAGAACGCCAAGAAATTTCACTAATTTATAGCAACTGAATAGTAAAGTAACAAAGCATAGCGGAAAAAATATTGCTTTAAATAAAACAAAGACTTTTCCTCAATTCCGTCAAGGAATCGTGGATCTGCAGAACAGCTGAAGCTGGAAGAGACCTTTGGCCCATCCCTCCTGCTCACAGCAGCGTCAACAGCAGCAGTTTGCTCAGGATTATTTCCATTTGGGTTTTGATTATCTCCAAGGATGGAGATGCCACAGCCTCCCTAGGGAACCTGTTTCAGTGCTCAATTACTATTGCAGGGATTTTTTCTTCTGTTTAACTAGAAGCATTTAGCTATCAGTTTGTGCTTGTTGCCTCTTGTGTTGTCTTGACTGAAGAAAGTCTGGCTCCATCTTCTTTATTCCCTTCCACCACATTTATGGACATTTAGAAGATCCCACTGACGTTTCTCTCCTCCAGGCTGATTCATCCTAGCTCTCTCAGCCTTACCTCATACACCAAACACCCTTAATCATCCTTGGGGGCTCTTTGCTGGACTGATTCCAGTATGGTGGTGTCTTCCCTCTACTGGGCAGCCTGGAGCTGCACTTTTAACATGTATTTCCTTAATAGTGCAGTGCAGTTCTCTGTGGCCCAAAAAATATGGCTTCAAAACCTTCCCCACCCCTCAAAGGCTTTTCTCACAGGGTTTTGAAGACAATTTTTTTCTCAGAGAATTTGGACATTTTTACTTGCCCCCCCCCTCCCCTTGCCCATACCAATGAGGATGTGTCACAAACAGACCTGGTTTAATGTGGTTATGGACATCAGGCACCACTCCAGCATCAGAAACAAATCACTGAATCACAGAACGGTTTGGATGGAAGGAACCACAAAACTCATCTTGTTCCATGGGCAGGGACACCTTCTACTATCCCAGGTTGCTCCAAGCCCCAATGTCCAACCTGGCTTTGGACACTGCCAGGGATCCAGGGACAGCCACAGCTTCTCTGGGCACCCTGTGCCAGGGCCT
Organism: Horornis vulcanius; assembly: GCA_013401035.1. NCBI lineage: Eukaryota > Metazoa > Chordata > Aves > Passeriformes > Scotocercidae > Horornis > Horornis vulcanius. The sequence goes on along the minus strand of VZUA01019664.1, from coordinate 16,651 downwards.
GCCCACCCTCCCAGAGGAGGATTTCTTCCCATTATCTACTCTAAACCTACTATTTCAGTTTAAAGCCATTCCCCTTGTCCTGTCAGTGGCTGTCACAAGAATAACCTGTAACTATTACAACCAGATCACACTTCTCCTTAACAAGAAATACAAGTGGTACAGCACCTCATGCAGTGCTCATTATTTTTCAGTATCTGACCCCGAGTTACAGCATCATCCTGTCTGCCCATGACAAAAATTATTTATTAGCATTTGAAATACATTACTCTCAACAGCAGTTAACTCAAGACTCTGCTACCCTGTGCCTCTTGGATGCCAGGAAAGGGGAAAAGCAGGAAACAAACAGTGCAGGTGTTTCTCCCCAAGAGCCCCCAGCCCTGATGACGGGCTGCATACCGCCTTCATTGAAAAACGTGAGGAGTACACAGTTCCCTCACAGGCTTGAAGCAAGAGCTGTGTGCTTCAGGAAATCGGCAGCTGTGAAGAACCACCGAATCCCAGCACACCTGGGGTTGGAAGGGATGTCTGGAGATGATCCAGCTCAAGCCCCTGCCCAGGCAGGGTCCCCTGGAGCAGTGGCACAGCTGGGATTGGGATGCCTCCAGGCCTTCCCTGGGCAGCTGTTCCAGGCCTCTGCCCTTCCATGGAGAGAAGTTCTTCCTCCTGCTGGCCTGGACCTTGCTGTGCTTTATTTGATGGCTATTGCTGCTCATCCTGGTACTGGCACCACTGAACAGAGCCTGGGCCCATCCTCTGGCACCCCTTGGAGATGTCTGTATGGATTGATGGGATCCCCTCTCAGCCTTCCCTTCTCCAGACTCTGAAAAAGAGCCCCGAGCCGACCCGCACGGGCCCGTCCCGCTCGGACACGGGCCTGGCCGGCTGCCTGTAGCCAGGCAAGCCCCGCACAGGTTTTTCCTTTTCCTCCTCTCCTCGGTCTTCCCGGCCCCGGCGGACAGGGTCGGGGAGAGCGGGAGGGACCAGCCCCGCTCACCGCCCCTCACGTACCGTGCGCTCCTCCTCCTTTCCCTTTTCCTCCTCTTTTTCCTCCTTCTCCTCCTCCTCCTCCTCCCGCCGCTCAGGGCGCGTGCCCGCCCCGCCGCGCATGCGCAGCCCCGCCGCTCCGGGCGCGCGACAGAGAGGGAGCGAGAGGGGGTTGCGCGTGCGCGCGGGTGGAGGTGGGCGGGAATTGAGGAGTGAGGGGTGGAGGGGGGTGAGGGGAAATGAAGGAGTGGGGAAATGGGGGAGTGAGAGGCATGAGGGCATGAAGGAGCGAGGGGATGAAAGGGACGAGGGAATGAAAGAGACGAGGGAATGGCGGGGTGCAGGGAATGAAAGGGATGAAGGTAGTAAGGGATAAGAGGGGATAAAGGGAATAAGAGGAATGAAGGAAATGAGGGGCTCTAGGGGATGAAGGCTGAGGGGGATAAGCAGGGTGTGGTCCGGGGGGCTGAGGGTGACAGAGGTGAGGGGCTGAAAGGGCAGCGGGGAATGAGGGATGAGGGGCTGAGAGCGATGAGGGAGTGACGGGGCGGGGGTGCTTGCGGGGTGTGAAGGTCCTGCCCTCCACGAAATTTAGCCCAGCCTAGGCTGTTTTCCGCAAAGCGCTCGGCAACAGCAGGCCCAGTCACCTTTCTCTCCCCGCTGTATGAATATGTAATGTTGTTACTTTTTGAGGAGGAGGTGGTGTGGAGTTAACATGGCTGGGGGGTCAGCTGGGCACTGTCCTTCCTAGGCTATTTCCAGGAGGTTCCAGCGTGTATTCCAGAGTTCATTCCATTACCCACCTGGGCGGTTTCTGTAATTGCCCGTAGGTCTGAGAATTTGGGAGGAGCATCGAAGGTGTTCTGCTACACAAATGCAGGAGGAATTATTTTTATAATAAAGAGTCTATTAAACCATAATTTTTCAGTGGTGAAGTCTTGCCTGGCTGGCACAGCTAAGCAGTCCAAGGTAATGTGTGCAGAATGCACTACAACAGGATAGATGTACTTAGTTTTACCTGTTTAGCTATAAACTGCCATTTTGAGTAGTTCTAGGATTGTTGTGTTTATAGTAAACTAGAGCTACCCTACCACTCTGGAGACCCCCCTACTCAGAGCTTCTGTATGTAAATGGTGTGTCGTGATGTGACATTTTCCCAACGATACACTTCCTAATTTCCATGTAATTTTGCTGGGTTTGGACAGCTCAGGAGGGCCAAANTTTTTTTTTTTTTTTTTTCTGAAATATTCCTGAGGTAAAGTATTTCTCTTTGTTCCTAAAATTCCTGTTAGCAGCCAAGTCTTTCAAATAAATACCAGAGTTCATGTGTAAAGATGATTTTCACCACTTATGATCAATTAAATGTTCCATCTAATTTTCGGTTTTCAAAATTAGGTGTATAAATAAGCAAAGTTTTTCTTCATTAAGTTATTGTGGAGAATTATTAATTGGTTTTCTTTGACAGATTATGATGCCTTCATAGATTGGTATTTTCACTGCATACATCATTCTTTAAATCAGCTGCATAGTTTGGGTGATGTCATTATAGCTACAGGCTGTGATGCTATAACCCTTACTTAATCATCAGAATTAATTATTTATATAATTCTTTACTGCTTCTTTTAAATGTTTTTGTAAAATTTGGTGAGTAAAACATTTGGTGGGTGTTGTCACCCACCCCTGAGTTTTGAGAGAGGATTTTTGCACTATGGAGTGCTCTCTCTAGGCCATTTTTGCCAACAGTAAATGCATGTGGTAATGAAAAAAAGTCACGTAATGTGTATTTCCTTGGAAGCTGCAGCTCCTGATTTCTAATTTTAGCTGTGTTACTGTCTCTCTGGATTATCTTAGGGAAGAAATGTTGGGTTTGAGACATGGCTTATATAAAAAGTAGCTGATAGAGCCCTGATTTTGCATTGAAGTTGGCAAAGGAGTTGCCATGGCTGAAAAAATAAGGCTGAGCAGAGTGAAATTCTGTTCTTGCAGCACCTGGTATCAGCCTGGTCATCTCCAGTCCCGTTGCCAGGGCACTGCAGTAGATTGCAGTGTGTGCCTCTTTATCAAGGGAAATGCGTCTGCTGCAGCTCTGAACTTACTGGACAAGAAGTCCCAAAGTGAGTGGTTCTCTCCTCTGTCTTCCTCCTTTTGCCTGAAAAAATGCCTCGGGTTTCCATCTCATCTCTGCCATGCAAGAGCATTAATAGCCCAGCTCCTTGTGTCACTGCTTAGATGTTCATATACTTAAATGAATTAAAAGATCGTTAGACCATTTAATTATCTTCTAAATATCTTACTATGTATTTAGAATATATATATTTTTCATATATTGTTATTTATGATGGCAAATAAATTACCAAAATCATTGATACAAATACCAAATTTTTATCAAATGTCAAAATGAAAAAATTTTTAGAGTGAATTACAGTTGTTGTAAGAATTTTGTTGATTGGGAATTTTAGAACTAAACCAAATAAAAATCGTGGAGAATAATCGTTTATCAGACAGACTGAGTGACATCTGAAAGGTCTTTTTCATCTCTTCATCCTGCTCTTTTGTCCCAGGAAACACAGCTCCAGCCCAAACCCCTTGATCAGTCGTGCAGTTCATGCAGCACTCCACTCTCCAAAGGAGAAAAGGTGACATTACAGCTCTCAGACTGACAGAATTAACACCATGTACATTTCATTCAGTGAATCTTCCTCAGTGTGCTTCATCTCCTGACAAAGTAATTCTTCTCAGTAATTCTAATGCCACTTCTTACGCTTTGTTCTTTGATTACTCTTAATTTCTGACACCGCGTGATGTTGCTAGGACAAAAAGAGATAATAGTTTGTTATTGCCAGTGCCTGGCAGTACCTGTGTTGCAAAGTTTTATAAAAAAAGAATATTGCCACGGGGGCCAAATCAGAAATAATGGTGTAGCCAAAGCTAAATGCTTCTGAGAATGTCTTGTGAGGCTGCTAGACAGCATGCTCAAACCATTTCACTTCTGCTATAAAACAAGGGGGTTTTTTGTTTTCTGTACTAATATGTAATAAGAATGAAAAATGAGATATTCTGCATTTTTCTGCTGTGTTTGTTCAGGAAATTTAGTAGTCAAGATTCTCTCCCCTGACAGAACTTGGTAAGTGAACAGTTACTCTTTCAAAATTGTTAAAAAACCCTATTTTCCAGTAATCACTGTAATACCACTCTTCTTTTGTGAGGTACACAAGTAGTGTTATTTTTCCTTTTGCTAGCAGAAATGGAGGAATGAAGTGACCTGTTGAAGACTGTGGTAACTGCTGGGCTTGTGAATGGAGACGAATTTTGTCAACTGATACTCTGTGCCTTCAACTGTTTGAGCTCTTAGGCCTGTGACTGTGCTCAAAGTTCAAAAGGAAACAAACTGAGAGGTATACAAACAACATTCATTTTTCATGAAGGTTTTTATTCCACTCCAGTGGCAAACATTTCCAATCAGCACTGAAAGAAGTACAGTCACAATGCAGCAGTTGTTGCCACCTTCTGTTTTTAGCAATTTTCCCTATCTTTACCATTTTACATAAAAGTTAAATAAATTTTCCAGAATTCAGATTCATTTTTTATTGTTTTGTATTCTCTTCCAGTTACTGTTATTCATGTTCCTTTCTTGTTTTCTTTATTTTTTTATCTCCTAATAGCCCAATATATATCCAACTCAACTTGAGACAGGCTATCTAGAAAATAGCGATGCCATTTGTACAAAAGGTAGCAACAGTTGGAGGTCACAAAAGTGTTGCTCCTGGGCAGGGAAATTGAATTTGAGGGATGTTGTGGCTAATGAGGACTGCTTGATGCAGAAATTTTTTTTTTTTTTTTAATTACTTCACAAGTTCTTGGTCAAAACAGCATTAAAATATCTGTGGACAGTGGAGCAAAGGTCATTATTACATGAAATTACAGTAAGAGAATACACTTAGAACTATAGTAAATATATATAATCCTAATAAATAAGCAAGATAGTCTTTCTCTTGTTTTATTCAACCAGCAAACTACAGTATCAAGTTTACTAAAAAGTCAGAAACAAGTTCAAAGTGCAGTGTGTGAAATATTTTTGTAGGTAGATCAGAACTAGGAATAATTTTATGTAAATAACATAAATGATGCCTATTGTTAAGGTCCAGAGTAAATTACTCTTCTGGTACAGGTCTAAAGAATCCTTCTACCTAAGGAGACGTTGAAGATTGAGAGGGAAATTCTTCACAGATGAAAGGGATTTTTTTCTTTTTTTTTTCTTTTTTTTTTTTTTTT
>VZUA01019664.1:0-11388 GCA_013401035.1 Horornis vulcanius | reverse complement strand
TTTTTTTTTTTTTTGTAAAATGAAGTAATTCTACAACAGAAACTATCCAGAAGGCAAGCAAGAAGTAACACAAAAAGTATTTCTGCATAGTTTTTTTTATGGTATTTGTGTATAGTGTTTGCAGTACATGTTTTGTCCCAGCAGGTTGGATTTAACACATGTTCTTGATGCCACAGCACTGCGTGCACACAGCACCCTGCACACCAGGGATGTATGTTTGACTCCAGGAGTTCTGAGGATCACCACAGGCATCGTTCCAAGAGTTAGACTAGGTTTCATTTTCTTTCTTCCCTATTTTTCCCCTTGCCTGTGACACCAAAGCAACAAGCTCTGGAGCTTAAGCTCGTGACCCAACTGAGGCCCTTCCCAGTAAGGTTGTTACCCACAGAGTGTTATCACTCCCTGTTATTTTAGTAACAGCTAGTTTCTCTTACTAAAGACCGTGAAATCCTTCTCTGACTGCTTAGATCCCAGGAGGAAATGCTGGTTACATACCTAGCAGTGGAACAGCACAACTGCAGTGTGCTTTTGGCACACTGGAGACAAGCCAGAGCTGTGAAAACACCTCCTGATGGCAGCTGGGTGAAAACTGTGGGGTGGGGGGGGTATCGTGGGTCTGGGGAGGGATAAAAGAGGGTTGGGGGGAAGTTTGGGGGTGTCTGAGGGGGCTATAGGGGAATTATCATGGGTTTAAGGGAGGTCTGGGATGTTAGATTTAGGGGAGCTATTAGGAGGGTTATCATGGATTGGGAAGGTCTGGGATGCTGTGGAGTTTTTGGGGTAGCTGTAGAGGGTTTTCATGGGTTTATGGGGGTCTGAGGGGGGTTGGAGAGGCATGAGGGGATTGGGGCTGCTCTGGGGTTTTCTGGGGTAGATTTGGGGCACTGTAGGGAGTCTGGTAGGGGCTGTAGAGGGAATATGGAGGTCTTTGGGGAGGTCTGGGGAGGCTATAGGGGGTAATAGGGTTTATCATGGACTTTTGGTGGTCTAGGAGGGTCTGGGGGGGCTGTCAAAAGGTTAAGGGGGCTTGGAGGTTCTGGTAGGTCTGTGGGGGTTTTCTTGGAGTTTTGGAAGTGCAGAGGAGTTGGGGGGCTCTGAGGTGTTACAGATTTTAAGGGGGTCTAGAGAGGTCTGAGGGTGCTGTAGGGGGCTAGGGGGGCTAAGGGGGTTCTACAGGGACAAGAGGGTTAGTGGGGAGGTAAAATGGATTGGGAGGCTCTGAGAAGTTGAGAGGGGTTCTGGGAAGTTATCATGGATTTGGGGAATTTGGGGGGCTCTGGGCAAGTCTGTGCAGCCATAAAAGCTTACCATGAATTTGGGGTAGCTCAAAGGGATCTCAGGGGACTATAGGGCAGTTATCACGGATTTAGGGTGATTTGGAAAGCTACAGGGAGGATTATCCCTGAGTTGAGGTGATCTTTGGGAGTTACGAGGGAGTTATGATGTGGCTCTGGGCTTCTGTACCCTAGAAAACATCCAATGGGCTACGGACATGGCTACAATAATGAAATTAAACTGCTTTGTGCTGTCAGAGGGCATGCCTGTAACACTAGTGTGAGTTTATGAATAGCCAATTGGAGCTACTTCCATAAGAAACTCAAAAGCTTACTCCGAAAAAAAATTGATGTTAAATATCTCTTATGCATAACCTGGTGATGGTCTCACTGTAAGCATTTCTAAGCCACTTGTTAAAATGTGAGTTAAATGGGTGCAGAAACAAAGTAGCCTAAAACAAAGAATTATGCAGTTCTCCTTCAGACCTCCCCGAGGAATTCTTACTGTTTTACTACTCTCTAGCATTCCTAATACAACAGTAATGACACTGAAGAAAATCCCTGCATTTTAATGTCCTCACCAAGAAGAGATAATGCTCTCTAGCTGTGCATTAATATACTTCTTTCTCTCATTTGTTAATGATAAGAATTTTCTTTACATCAAGAAAAGACCTGCTGCCTAAAATAAAGGGGTAAGCATGTGCTAAAACATCACCTCTATGCTAGACTTCACTCTGTTAAATAACATAAGTTTGTTTATAACATTCATGCTTTTGTTTATCATTATTTGGACAAGGCCAAGGACTTTTTTTCCTTATTTTGAATTAGAGTCCAGCAATCTACCAGAACCTTCAAAAGTCATATCAATGGTTAAATTAGAGGTATTATCAAATTCAGTTTAGTCTGGGTTTGGTGGGTGGTTTTTTTTCCCCAAAAACAGTTGTATATTTATTCAGATAAAGTTTGAAACCTGCAGCATGCTGCATAATCACTGCATGTATCAAGGAAGATGATCCTTTGAATGTTGCTGGACTACTTTCCTGACCCTGAAACTGCTGACAATTTCCACTGCAGAAGTGTGTGCAAAAAAAGGATTTGTTGGGGTACAATCCTTCAAACCATGTCAGCAGAATTTCAGCACCAGGTTCTTGCGGTTTCAGTACTCTTGTGTCCCCCCGCCCCAGTACTTACCTCAGAATTTCTTACTTTTAGTCCATGATTCCCAAATGCACTGACCCACTTGACCAAATTTACCCTGGCACAAGGGCTCACTGAGGTATTTACCTACAGCACAGTTATACCACACGGGAAGATTTCAGGCAGGGCAGGGGGTAGAGGTTATCCAAACCACCTCCAATCCCCATCCCCAGCCATTGTGCAGCAGTTTCACCAGGTAAATAATACAGCAGGAGTCAAAGGCAGTCAGGAAGGGAAGAGTCTGAGAGCAATCTGTCACCGAAATTTGAATGATTTATTTAATAACACTGTGAAATAGCACACTTTAGCTTCAGTAGCTCATCAGCGCCAGCTCCCCTCATCTGTGCACGGCACTGACAGCTCCTTAACATAACAATGGGATCCACGGGCCAAACTCACCACCGGTGCAGCTCTGCTGAAGTCAGGGAGGCTGTGTCAGAATTCATTCAGTCCTGCAATCACTCTGCATTATGCGGGCTAGTGGTAGGGTTGCAACACCTGAGGAATGACAAACCTAGGTGAGTCCTGTGCAGGACTCAGACTGCATCGCGCTGAAGAGACAGATTTCTCTTCGCAGGAATTTTCACAGAAACAACTAAATTCGAGAAACAAAGCCAAAATAAGAAGTAAAATTAAACGGTGGATCCCTGATGTACAATGTATACATTTGTACTTGATTTGTAGAGGCCAGAGAGGTGGTTATCCTGCATGTAAGAATAATGGAATGTGCCCTCGAGCACCAATTCAAAGGAGACCCACCCAGCAGCAGCCATCCTGAGCACTGTTTTCTCAGCCATGTGTTTTTGTCTGCCATCCCGACGGTTTGCCCAAATCCAAGTCAGTTTCTACTTAATCCCTTTTATCCCAGCTCTTGGTAACTTTTTCTGTCCCCTCACCTGCTCACAGGCAAACAACATGGTTTTACGGATAGGCATGTTTTGTTCATGTAAAAATACATATCCATGTATGTTTGCAACAACACCTACAAATGTCCATCTGGTAAGCCTTTTTTAGGAAAATGTTTACACACTGAGGTGGATAAAAGCACCTTGGGAGATGACAGCTTGTTGTTGGTTTCCAGAAGCTGAGGAACAGCTGCTCTATCCTGTTTTATCAACTGGGGAATTGCTGGGGGCTAATGGTGGTGCAGGTGTCACCCATTTTCAGCTCTCGCCTTCTTCCATCTCTGCCCCTGCTCTTGCTCTTGCCTTTGGCAGGTCACTGGCTCCTTGCTGCTATTTTCACCTACCTGTGGAATGAGGATGAGGAGGATAATGGAAGAGGTGTTTTGAAGATCAATTCAATAGTACTTAAGGCCCTTTCAGACTCTCAAGTGAGAGCATGGGTGTATAGAAAATCAAAGTATAATTATTATGAAAATGTACAGTATTGTTCAGAGTAAAAGGGAAGGGAAGGCAAGATGATGAGATAATCAGACCACTGGAACTGAAGGATTTTGAGACATGATATTAAGTTAGTAAAAAGAAGTACTTTTAATTGAGCTTAGGGAGGGCATTCCTAGCAAGAAATGTTCATTTCCTTAATTGTAGGGGTTTTTTTCATGTTAACCTTTGAGGTTGGGCAAGCCTCTAAGGCTGTTCAAGTACAACCTTGAACCCAGCATGACATGTTCACCACTAAATCATGTTCCCAGGAGCCACAATATTGGTGTCTGAAAGGTATATGGCAGTATGGTTGGAAATGGGAAGCTGTAAAATGGTGTTTTAAGGGCTCAAGCCTGTAACCATACTCACCATATCAGTAAATGCAACATTAACAAGTCTAGATTTAGGTCCCTAGTGTTTTGTTATTACTGGTTATATTATTAGATAGGGTCTTACTAGTGATAATTTAAGCTTGTTATAATTGTGAGTCTTAAGAACCATGTCATCAAAAAACACCTGAAAATCTACCATGTTTGAATTTATTAGAGATGAAAGGTCCAAACTGACCCACATTGCCCTCAATTCCCTTGGTTGCTTCTGAGGAGCCAATGATACTTCTGAAACCAGTATTCCTTTTCAGAGGACATGAAATGGAGTACCTCCAGCTCAATCCAGAAAAGGCTAAAGGGATGGCATTTATAAATTTCACATTGCCACAAATCACATCACTACAACTGTTTTGTACGTGATGTATAGTTAGACATAAATGTGCTACAACACATTTCCACACATCAGTGGAAACTCGTGTTACCCTGCATTTCATTTCTTCAACTTTGTCTGCTTGTTTGGATTCCACAGTATCATGTACATTCCAGTAGCAGCCCTCTTGTTGGGGTTTCTATTTATAGAATTCTCTCTCTTCACTGCATGCCCCTCCATGTTACTTTCAAAGAGGAAGTAATTAGGGTCTTAAAGCAGAATTTATATATCTTTAGCATTTATATCTCTTTAATTTAGATTAAAAAATACACTCAATACTCTTGCAAAAGACAATGATTTTTTTATAACTCTTTGCTATGCTATGAAAGAGGATTCATTTCTAAATGTTCCTCCTTCACATTTTCTCCTGTTTTTCTCTTATGTATTTGGGGGCTAACAGCCACCATCTCCACAAATTCCAGATTTCACACATGCACATATTTAGCCATAAGGCAATTCTGAACTTTCAAAATTAAGCATACAGCTATTCCCTGTAGGATACAAGATTTCTTTTGCATTCTAAATAATTTCTGTCTTCATAGAAGAAATACTTAGCTCTGTGTAGACTCAGACTTTGGCACTGAATTGGAGAGACAGGTTTGAAGGAGGGACTCTTGGATGGATAAGGACCTGGCTGGATGGCTGCATTCAAAAAGTTACAGGAAATCACTCAGCATCCAAGTGGGAACCAGTAACCAGTGGCATAATAAATTAACACCAGCGCCTAAAAGGGAGCAGGAGAGGGAATTTTGGCAAAGACCCAGGGGGACAGAACACAGGGAATGGCTTCCCAGTGCCAGAGGGCAGGGCTGGATGGGATATTGGGAAGGAATTGTTGGCTGGGAGGGTGGGCAGGCCCTGGCACAGGGTGCCCAGAGAAGCTGTGGCTGTCCCTGGATCCCTGGATCCCTGGCAGTGTCCGAGGGCAGGTTGGACACTGGGGCTTGGAGGAGCCTGGGACAGTGGAAGGTGTCCCTGCCCATGGCAGGGGTGGCACTGGATGGGCTTTAAGGTCTCTCCAATGCATGCCAGCCTGTGATTCCATGATTATAGAACTTTAAAGGAAAAAAATCAAAGTCAAGAAATATTCAGCAACTTTAATCTGAGCACGCTGCACGCAGCCCTTAGCGCAGCTCTCAGTATTGCGGCCGGTGCTGCTGGAAACACCAGCAGTGGCACTATGGAGAAATATTTCTTCTTTCCCATCTCTTGTTGAGCATTAACTCAGGCACCAGTTAATAAACTCAGTGCTGTAGTTCTCCTTCTGCAACAGCCCACACCTGCTGTGCTCCTCACCAACCCCTGGCTGCCTGTGCTGTAGTGCCCCTGCTCACAAGAGGTTCGGTAAGCTTAGAAAGGAAAACTGCAAGTGAGAAGGGGTTTGAGTAACAGAGCAGAGTATTTCTTTTCTCTGACTATTCAAGTTATTTTTTCATTGTGGAAACTTTACTCCAAAATTACGTTTTCAGTGTGTGGGAATCAGACAGATAGCAATTTTGAGAATGTCTTGAGGGAGCAAGGTGATTTGAGTGATGAGACTCATAAGCCTTGTAATTACCATAATTATGAGACCATACCTCTACAGGTAAGAACTCATAAGTGAAAACATTAGCATGACCATTTAAGAAGCTCAGTAATTCATTCCAGGGCATGTGGTTACAGTGCAATGCTTAACATAAACTTCATGACTCTGCTGGCACTTGGCCCTGCCTCTGGAGCATGTATCCATCCTGCAAGGGTGGGTCCTTTTGTCCCGTGCTTATTTGTGTGCAGTCTTTTAAATACAAGTCTACAACATCAGCAGTTACAGCTTGTCAGACCTTACCCAGTGTTTTAGACATTGTTTGACCTGCAGCTTTATAAAGATGTAGTGGAAACACTGGAGTGTTCTGGCTCAGACAGATTTTGCTCTGACAAATCCATGTTCAAAAGGAGCCCCAGAAACAGGATTTTCTGTCCTACATGTGCTTTACTCCAGTCCTGAACCGTGGCCTAATGGGATGGATGAGCAAGAAAAGCTTGGCAGTGAGAAGAAATGCCTCATTCTTGGCCATTCTATGCTCTTTTTGTTTGTTTGTTTGTTTGTTTACTCAGTACTTCAGTGCCAGGTTATAGCTTCTGTCAGTGTGAGCAGAGTCACAAACTCTCTCAGTGAGAGAAGGTTGGTAGGAAGAAGAAAGTCCCTCCCTGAGCAGACATGCCAAGGCAGAGAGTGCAAACAACACAGGGTCATTAGACAGGATATTGTTAATATTCTTCAAAGTTTATATCCATGAGCTATAGCATGAACTGCCAGCCACAAAGTGATGGTATCATATGGAAACTGCAGAGGATCCTTTTGATCACAGCGTATACAATATTTCTTGAAGGTGTGTGCAGAACAAGTTTGTACGAATCAGAGCTTGTTTGGGTTTTTATTTATACTCATTTCCCTGAGTTTTATTTCATTGGGGAATGCCTGCATTGTTCACCACTTGCATTTTCAATGCTAACAAGCCTAATTTATCACCCAGAGGTTTTTCCATTTCATTGTCACAATTTTGTTTGGACTTTGAGCCGTTCTAGACACACAAAGTTACTACTCCATGCTAAAATCACTTTTAGTATCAATAAGTTTCAATTCATTATTTATTTAAAACTTTATTGATGAGGAATCAGCATAATACTTGCAATCCAATTAAAACAAGCTGCAGTTTTCAATCAAATAAAAAAAAATCATTGCATCTGTCCTCCCACAATCCACCATACAAAGCAAAACCAGCCTCATAACCTTTGCATTATCTCTGTCTTTGTATTTGTGCTGATCTTGCATTAAAAGGTTGCAACAGCTACTTTCCAGATAAGGTAAGAATTTGGGGGTTGAGATAAATATGGTTTTAAGCATTTAAGCATTTTCTCTTCNTGGGGTGTGGGGTTTTCTTGTTTTTCCTTTCTGTTGTTTTTTTGTTTGGTTGGTTTGTTGGTTGTTGTGTGGGGGCTTGGGAGGTGTGTTTGTTTGGGGAGGGTTGGGTTTTTGTTGTGGTTTTGTTTTTTGTTTTGGGGAGGGTTGTTTTTTGTTTGGGGGTTTTTCATTTGTTTTTTCATGGGTTTTTTGTGGTATTGGGTCGGTTGATTAGTAAGGATTTTTTTAGGGTTTTTTTGCTTATGTGTAACGCAATAAATCTGCTAAAATTTTGCATTCCTTATCACTCCCAGATATGTTCTCAGGACATTAAAAAAATAACAAACCTGAAATACACTGTTTTGAGAACAGGCTGAAATTTCTTTTTAGTTTTATTTTGACTAAACTTTTTCTCTGGAATCTTCACTCTGATTTTGGTTGTCCTGTTAAGAAGTACTCTTTAGAATTTTAGGCAAAATGTTAAGGAATTAAAATTATGTTTATTATGTCTTTGTTGCCATAAAATGGAAATTTTCCAGGATTTTAGGTGAAGTTCCCTCTAGAAAAGGGGTCCTCTGAAGAGCACCATTTGTATTAGCAAAACTGACAGTATTTCATACATACTGTACATAAAATAATGTGTTCAACACTATTACATTTGCAAAGTCTAGTACTCAAAAGTGTCAAAACCAGAGAAATTAGCTTTAATTCGTTCATCTTACATATCAGCATTCTGGTGTGGTAATTAGTGGGTCATCTGTATTGTGTTTGCCCACCTTTTTCAGAGCACAGGATAGATTAAACTCTCTTAATGAGAAGCCGTGGTTTTTTGTGGGTTTTTTTTTTTATGCTCTTTTACTCAGTCTCTAATCTGTTGTTGCTGGTCTTATTTAAACCCTGATTGGAAAAGAGAATTATTAAATTGCTTTTAGGGGTGTCAAAAAAAGCTCCCCACTCAGCCAGAGGAGCCTTCACTGTGGGGATGTGGCGAGCGTGGTGCCGGGACCCGGGCTCCCTCACAGGGATGGAGGGAGCATTTCCAGTGTCACTTTGGGAGTGGCTTTGTCCTCCCCGGCCTCTCTGATTTGCTCACGGGCTATCCCCTCGTGATTCCTGTAAACCTAAGGCTCTAGCTGCAGGATCTACCAGCATCAGAGACTTGCTTTTCTGGTGCTAGCACACAAAAAAAAAAATTAGTTTCTTGCAGTGGTGGAATGTGGGTCCCTCAGGAATCCCCTGTCTTATTGCTCTCCTCCTCCTCCAGGTGCAAGGAAAAACTTCCTAACATAACATGAGGGTTTTTCCTGGCAGGAAAAGGACCAGAACTTCTAACTATTCCCTTTAAAAATAACCAAAAAAAAAAAAAAAAATCTTAAATGAACTGATATTCTTTTGTTCTTTTTTTCTCTTCTTTATTTCTTTCTTCAGACAAAAGGAAAAAAGTTGCCCAAACATTTTCTTGCTCCAAATTCCTTTCACATCCTGTTTTAAAAAACAGCAGCATGAGCTGTGCTCCGGTTTCACTCCTTCCCCCTCAACTCCCAGGAACCAGTCAGTGCTCATTATACCCTGCTCAGTTAATTTCTTTAGAGGGAATACAACTCCCAAGTACAGTCAAGTAACCTGCTGCTCTACCACTGGCTACAGGCTCCCATGCTCCCATTATTCCAGTTTACAGAGGTACATTTTTAGAACCTTTTCAAAGATTAAAGCAAGCCTGGTGACGTGACATCCAAAAGTACTGGTATCAAGACTTAGAAGTGTAACACACAGCACCATTTCCCCCCAAAACAGAAAACATAAAGGACACATGTTGTCTTGCCTTCCAGCCTTCGAGTCCTTGGAGTCAGAAATTTCATGTAAACAAAGAAATGTTTACAGAATTCTTTATCTTGTTTACATTCCTTTCTGTGAAAGGACAATTGATGGACACTTTCTCAGACCAGTGGAATTGAAGAGGTTGAACCTCAGTCTTCCAATGTGGTCTCTTCTCTAGAAATCTATACAAGCTGTAAGAAAAATTAAACTTCCTCTTTTCCTGCTTTGACTCTGTGATGATCACTGCATCTCCCTCGTGACGACACTGCATCACAGACACACAAAACAGTATCTGGACATTGGAAACTGTTGGAGCATTTTTGTAAGAAACCCACAAAAATAAGTTTGTTTTTAAGCCAAGATTCCCATTCTTCTCTTATCACACTCAACCCTGTAACTACAGATTTAATCTTTCTCATGAGCAGGCAAAAAGCCCTTAATTTTGTGGCACTTTCTACTAAAAGGATTACCCTTACATAAGGACTGTCTTCTCCAGGACTGTAGCATCACAATTGGTCCCCTCTGCTTTGCAGCTCAGGTCTGCACCACTAGTGGGTTATAAATACAAACTTCAGTTTACCAGCGAGATCCTCTGCTGGCCATAATCACATTTTGGAGAGACACTGAAATGTTAAATCCACTTTTCACATGCCTATGTATTCTCATTGCACATACTGAAGAACTAAGCCACATGCTAAATGGGTGTTTGGGCTATTATTTAAGTAATTTCCTGATATTGTAAATTTTGCCACAAGAAAGGAAGATTTAAGATTTTGTCCACATGGGTAACTGAAATACTGTGTCATGACTCATGACAAGAAGACTGGTAGCCACTGTAACCAATAAATAAACTGCTGCCCAAACCCAAAATAATTCAAAAGATAATAACCATAAGTTACAGGGGTAAAAACATTCAGCAATTGTTCCTTCTAGCCTAAGAAATTTCTCTAATAATTGGACAACACAATGCGATTTTTTGCAGAAAAAGAAGTACACATTGAGTATTTACTGTAGTTTAATCCATTAGGTACTGTTTAAATGCTTATCCAGACCTCATTAATCTAGTTTTTAGCACCTTAATTTTCAATCCTAAATCTATGTTTTAGCTAACCATAAAACCAGCACACCATCTCTGCACCATGCCTTCATTAGCACTCTGCTGCTAAGCAAGTAAAAACACGACAGAGACACCACAGACCAGATTCCAACTGCAGGCAAGGTGTTCTTGGGTTAAAACTGGCATCAGCACCAATGTGAAATTGCTCCTGCACAGAATATCAGAGAGATGGTTATCAGCTGCACTGGGGAAGAACAAAAACTCACCATGAAAACTTCAGAAAAATGTGAATTTTGTCTGCATTGGCCATGAAAGAGTTTGCCTTCCCAACTGCTTACTCTTCTCCTCTTTTGTTATTATTATTCTTTCTGTTTATTTGTACTAGCATAATATTTTTAGAAAACTAATCCTGTACCCATGAGATCTCTGTGACTTCATCACCAGCTTCTGTGGAAGCAGTTGAAGGGTCCTGCAAAGAAGCCTCATGCTTTTATGGACTTTGATTATTACAATTTTGCCCAGATACCATCCTCTTTCATGAGTGGTAAATGCTGCATCTGGATTAAGAATGTGCACAAAATGCACTTAGAATGCAGATAAAATAACAGTAATCTTTGTGTAAGATACAGAACAGATTACATTTCTGACTAGATTTGGAAAAACACTCCTGCTGCACCAGATTTGTCTTTAGTCTCAGTGCAACATGTTCTCTACACCTGCCTTGTAATTAAACTTGCATGAAACAATCCTGCAGGACATACTTATGCATGTAATATTTGATATAATAGCTATATATAATACAATTTACATGCAATATAAAATTATATATAATATGTATTTCTTGGTTGTGTATCTGGAAACTTGTCATCCAATATGGTTGCTGATGTCTCACCTGCATTCACAGCTGGCAAAGAAGCAAACGTTCAGCAAAATTATTACAGGAATTCTAACTAATTTTCCTGAAAACACAACTGTACTAAATGTAAGAACAAAGAGGAGGAAAAAAAAAAAAAAAAA